>JZKD02S0914444.1:233194-244331 GCA_000966675.3 Picea glauca
CCAGTTAGGTCACTTGGAAGACTATAAATAAGAGGGAACTAGAGCTCATTTGACACACTCTCCCTCACAACTACATAAGACCAGTTGTGCGCAAGTTTGGAGAGGAATTACCGCTGCAGTTGTTGCAACTAGAAAATTCTTGGTTATGATTTGGACTTTCTACTTGGTATGATAGCTCTGGAGAGAGGTACGCTACCTTGGTTGGCTATTGGGTCTAGGGTTTTCTTTTGGAATTATTCTATCTGTCAAGGTTAAGGTGCTCGGGGGTGGCTTCGGCCTATGGTTGGGTGACAATATTGCTATATTTTCTATGGTGCAATGAGCACACTAACTTTTCTAACACTTGCAAAGCAATGTTAGCCCTGCCCACAACAAGACAAATGATAGATATACAAGTCTTAAACCAAGGTATAGAAAGCAAGAAGTCTTGTTGTCCCAAATTGCAGCAATATGAAGATATATATATATATCATCAACAAATAATGACAATAGCTGCAAATTTTACCATCCAAAATCTAGTACAAGATGTCAGAAATAAAACTAGCAATGACTAGTCAAACTTCCAATGTTTAAAGAAAGACTTTGGTGGCATTAAAGACTGTTTATTAAGTGTTATCAACAAGTTATTATGACAACCAAGAATTTGTAGCAAACAATTGCTACAACGACAAGATCTAGCCACATAAATCAATAAGTAAACAACCCAACAATTAGCCAATAACTAGTAGAACAATTACCAAGGTTTACAAGATAATTTCAGCGGTAGAATAGTGAGCAGTAGATGATGAAAAAGTGATTTTGCAGCAGTGATAATGGTTGTAGCCTTAATTTGTAACAACAAATAGAGTTACTTGGCTAAAGTAGACGCCCTTAGGGCACAAGAATGCTTATATCATATAGAATCAATTCCAACTTAGACAATTGCAATATCTCAACAATTCATGTATACCAATGCAATGATTTTATATCGTCAATGCAAATTAGACTAGTGCCAAATCAATTGGGTTATGGAGTCTCTTGTGTGAAATCTACTTGTGTTACTTCTCTAAGGGTGTAAGCCTTTTTACTCCTTAGAGCAAACAAACTAGCAAGGTAAATCTAGGAGGGTGTGAGCCTTTTTACTCCTCCTATCAACCTTTGCAAAGTAGCTTATTCAATGATAACCAAGTAGACTTGATGGAGGGTGTATTCCTTTATACTCCTCCAAGGGTTTAGACAAATTTAGCTTGAAACAAGAAGAAAAACACAATTAATGCAGAAATTCTTTACCAACTCCAAGAAAAAGAATGAAGAAACCCCTTCTTATCAAGCATATTCCACCAAAATTACCAAGAACAAGCATCCAAGAGATAATACCTTAGATTACTTCACCAAAATACAAGTACTAGCATCCAAATAACAAAAGAGAGAGAGAAATGTGATTTGTCCAAGTAGGGTGAAAATTTCAGCCAACAAGTATGTAATTCTCAAGTGAGTTATGATCAAAATGAAAGTGACAAGACCTTTATTTATACAAGGTCTTGTTAAACCAAATTGTCCACTTTATATAAAGTCAACCAAAAATTAGGGAGGCCGACCTCCTCTAATGTTCCTTTACAACTTAAAAATCAAAATTACAAAAAGAAAATCCCCTTTTAGGGGTGACGTCATTCCCTAAAGGGTGACATAAGGCCTCTAGGAGAGGTGTTTTGGCCTAGGATGAAGATCGTTGGGCCTCCAAAGGCCATCAACCCTGCCAAAAAATTCTCTAGTGTATTTCAAGTGTCTCTCTCTCCATCAAACCAAGCCACATCATCATCAACCATGAGGAACCCCATGAAAACCCTAAGCTCATGTGATGTCTAGGGCATAGAAGGTGACGTTTTGGGCCTTCCAAGGAATATGTTGGGGTGCAAAGTCTACAACATGATCATCCCCATGTGTCCAAGGAGAGGGTGAGTATCATCCAACCTGTGGTGTTCATGCCCCAATGAAGGTCCAAACAACCTTGTGCCTCCATGATAAGACTTCCACTTGACAAGGCCCTGCAAATACAAACAGATTCTCCCTCCAAGGGTCCACAAGTCACAAGTATCATGCCAAGTAATCCATATCTAATAAAATAACCATCCAAACATGTGCATCAAATCCCTCCTTTTCAAAATAAATAAATGCTCAAAGACCTTATACAACTTGCCAAATTTAAGTATGGGAGGGTTTTCATGGTGCCCTATTGGGTGAATCATTCTCCAAGTCTAGGAGTGTTTCCCAAGAAGACCCTCTCTAAGTCATGCAAAAGAGTATGAGGTGGATGGGGGTATAACTTTTGGGCATGGGGTTTCTTGACATACAAGGGCTCATATTGTCTCATTTATGGGTTTCTTTATTCAGGGCTAGCCACATCCTTTTCCTATTTTTGTTTCTAAAGCATATTTTTCCAGGCCTTTTATTAGCCATTCATTTTGCATGTGTTTCCAAGTTGAAGACAGTAAGGGGCAATAAAAGGAAATGCATATCCCACATATGCTCTACCTTGGTTTGCATGTTTTTCCAAGTTGAAGACAATAAGGGCCACTAAAAGGAAATGCATAGCCCACATATGCTCTACCTTGGAAAAAATAATTCATCAATTGGTTATTTATTTTATGTGTCCCTCATTTTTTTGAGAGGCACTTCATTGCTCTTGGGATCCTAGGGTGATCTTTTATTGCATGATGTTTTTTTCCTATGCACCTCCGAGTCTAGTGGCCCCTTCTTCCTATGAAATGAGGTACATGCCCTTCTTGGGTCAATAAGCCTGAAAACCTAAAATATGAAGAAACAGAGGGAAAGAAGTAATGGAAGGTGGCAAGTATGAGAAACAATGGTACGATGACTCTTCAAGGAGACCCCCTAGTAGAAACCCTATTCCTGAGGGTGACGCACTTGCTAGGACAACATGTCAACCACCAAGGTGAAATGAGGCAAAAGGCATAATTTCCATGCAAACGTTTTCAAAATGAAGAAAGGACCTTTTGCAACATGTTAAATGCTTCATATATTAGAATGACACTTACCACAACACCAGACTTGTTACCTCATGGAGCAAGAACTTTTTTCCTTTGCGAGCCAAGATGGGTGTGGTGAATGCTGCTACCATCGATCAGATGGTGATGTGTGGTATGATAGGGGCCCCTTCCTTCTCATCTGCCTCTCGGTACTCCATGTCTGCAACCCGAGGGCCTCGAGACATCATCTCCTTAGTTATCCCTGGGAATGGGGGATAACAGTGCACATACACTAATGTCTCTATTCTTGATTACTCAAGCCTTCCCTTCTTCAAATTATGCACATTGTTGTATGTGCTCAAGTTCCTCTTGCAACAAGAGGATGAAGCAACCTAAGAGAGGAGCCTCATGGAACATTGCTTCATGTTTTTCCCACCAAACATAGGGCTTCTTAAGCCCCCTATCTATAATCACATCATAGCTTCCAAATATCCCAATGGAAGCGGGAAACTCTATGAATCCCTCCTCCACCTCTTCAAGGGTGGTTCTATCTTGAAATAACCTGCTCAATGCAATCTTTCTCATGTCTTGAATCTCCATGTTCAAGTGACGTGGTAAATTTGTGTAGGCTCAACATTGAGCCATTATTTAGTGTAGTACTTGGAATTCAACGAGTGAGCCAAGCAATTCAAAGGTGTCTAATTATTTTCCTGCCTATTGACAAGAATATATTGTATGGTGGTGAACAATATCTCTACGGATGTCCCATACTCAACACACTCATTCTAAAAAATAATTGCCTTCATAGACTCAATTGTTGAGTCTGATCCCTCATAAACATCTCCAAATATGGGTTGGTCTGTATCTACAATCTATAATGAATATATGATAGGGTTGATGATCTTAATGGTAAGATCCTCTCCCACCAACAATCATCCAACATTTTTTCCTTGACCTTCTTTGACGCATTTACATCTTGCTTTCTAAACAAAGTCCAATAATTTGAAGTAACCATGGTTGTAGGAGTAGCTTCAAACTCCCTCAACCACTTAAGCATGATGAATGAGGAGGCAAACTGAGTATCTGCAATTTTCAACAATGATAGATTTGTGTACTCTTTATAGATTGTGAGGGAATGGGTATGGTTTTGTACAAAATTGCAGATATGGTGTGCATCATCAATTAACTCTCCCATACATGTCAAATGAAAAGCAATATATTTAAGTGACAAATACAATGAATGAACAATGCAAGGTGTCCAAAATACCTACGAATATTTAGTCTACACAATCATGCCAACAACTTTGCACATAGATGCATTATCTATGATAGTTTGCATGCAAGAATCAACACCTACTTCCTCAAGGAATTTAATGAACAAGTCAGCCATGTAATTAGCATCCTTTTATTTTCCAAGAGCATCCACTGCTCTCAAGAACATTGGTCCTTTCTTTGATGACACCTTAAAATTTATGAAGAGATGGCGAGCTATATTGGTCCATCCATAAGAACCAATACTAACATTGGATGAGGAGCATGATGATTTAATATGTGTTAGGAGTTTATACACCTACTTTTCCTTAAGAAACAATGTGATTCTATGCTTCTCTGAGATAGGAGGTACATACCCAATCAAAGCTTGTTTAGTTATAGCTCGACACATCTCAATAAATAGAACCCAATGGTAAAAAGACATCTCATCCCACAACTGTGGTTGAAAGGTCTTGTCCATTGGACCACTAGGGGCACACTTCTTCCTTGTTGATATTGCTGGTCCATTATCAAATTAAGCGTCACTCCCACTTTTGTTGGATGACTTCATCAAAAATGAAAGAGGATCCTCATTTCTATATGTTTAGCATGTTGCTACCAAGTTTTCCTCACCAACAACATCCTCTTTAGCCATTCTTTTTTTTTGGTTCATACTAACGTCTGAACATGCTCTAATCCCTCTCTTAAAACCCAACAAATGTCCCTAGACACAAAAGTAGGTATTCTTAACTTCAACCTTGCAAAATGAACTTGTGCAATAATAGTTTCCTCTACTCTTACTCTTCGACATTGGCCTCTTGGTTACATATCTCCAAAGATGGTATTTTATGTTTTGATTAATTTTTCTCCCTGTTGGAGATTTATTTCTACACCAACACCTTGACGACTAAGCCACGGTTTAGGTGGAAAAACACTTAACTGTAACAAAACTCAGAAATGAAAAATTCAGAAAATGAAATGTGGATTTAACTTTCACCAAACACCAAGAAAATATCCACACTATATTCGCTTCTTTGCTTGAATGGTCATTGATTGTCGGGCCAAACGTTTCCTTTAAACTCCAAAACAAAAAAGTAAAATCACTTTTGGGCACAATTGTTTGAGCCCACATGTTGGACACGTGGGACCGACATATCTCGTGTATCCACGTGTCTGACACATAGATAAGTGATATGGTGAGCAATATCTAGCCTGCTACACAACATTGAATGTTACTGCAGGTGGATGATAGGTCGTCGGATCTGAAAGCAATTCTGATAGGATGAACTATAATCCACCTGCTGTAGCATTCAATGCTACATAGCAGGATGGATATTGGTCGCCATGTGATACAAGGGTTAGAAGAATGTATATTTTTTCCTTGATAGACAAGCTAACAGCATAGGGAGTATGACCATTAAGATTCTCAAAGGATGATGCATGGCTCTTGAATTCTATTTGAGACATTTTTTTTAGCTAATTGGCTTTAGTTTGTTCTTTTAACAGTTTTGTGAAGTGGCATTATAGCAACTAATTTTGTAATATTTTATTGGTTGGTAAATTTTTAACTTAAAAATCAAGTAACATGTCTTCGATGCTTTATTAATATAAAATTCCAGTATAGTAGTCAATCTCCATTAGCACTAAATACAAGGACATAGATATATGAATTAATACATACACATCAGTGTTTTATTTTTTTTTGGATGTGATATGTTAAATATGACTTATAAAATTATATATGCAAGAGAAATACCATGAAACATAGATAATATAATTTTATTACTTTCCACAAGTGACTCAAAAAAATGTTCGATGGGACTAGAGAGTACAAGTCACAATAGTGATGTTGGAGTTCCAACACAACTCCTAAGTAGTGTTATAAAAAATGTTTGGTAGTGTACTACATTTTCGAAGTGTACTAAACTTCGGTAATGGCTTACATGTATACCAAAAAAGTCTCGTGGTGCATTCTCCTATGAAAAGAAGGGATAGAATGTCGAGGTTGATGCAATTGCTAAAAGAAATGAATAAGAAAAATAAAACATGTTACAAAAGAAATAAGAAATGATGTGATAATAAATGACCAAGTCAAAAGCCACGGATCAACTTAATCTCTACCCCTTCACTGTGAGGCGATTGCCCCTAGTCCAAAGCAATGAATACATATCAATTAAAATGACTTAATTCTATTAAGAAAATAAAAGAAAGAATAAAATGCTTGAAACCTAAAAAGGGGACTTTCAAAGCAATAAAAGAATATTAAAAGGAAAGAAAGGGGTTTGGAATACACACACTGTCGAGGAAAGGGTATCTAAAGCAGCGAGTGCTCCCTCTACTTTTGAAGGGACACTTTGGTGTATTAACATGTTTTATCATTGTTTGAAGCTACTTTGGGGGCCAGCCATGACCTATCCAACTTGTATCATGGACATTTTGTAACACCCCCAGACTCTCGTTGGAGAGTGTCACTTGAAAAACTTTCTCTATTCATCAGCTATGATACCATATTACCAACAATTCCACTTAAATTTCTCTGACACAACTCTGTTCTTAATTAAAAACATATATAAACTCTACAATGCATGATTACATACACTTTCTTAACATATTTATACACAATTCATGACAAAATTATACACACAACATAAATAACATAAACCCATGACAAAAATTGCATAAATGTAATTGCAAACATGATTGAACACACAACTGGCACTTATATTTTGAAATAAAAGGCACCAACTGTGGACAAACCTTCCACATTCCTCCCAACCTTAGTCTTCATTTTTCATGAATCTCAATAGTGGGTCACACCCGAGCTGGGGCAAAACCCCACTTGGGAAAGGGTTCCCAACCAGGCTAAAGCATCTTACTCTACAGGAACTCGGTCACAAGTAGCTCATACACAAGTGACTCAATTGCAGGAAATTTTTTCACATAATTCAATTCCCATTGTCAGCCTACAGTCTCTCATTCCCCACATGCCTGTCCCACCCCAAGAAGTGTTCCCCTTCTCTGTTAAAAAATACTTCGACTACCACACTTCCCTTCCAGGGCTTCAACAACAGGTTAGACAGGAAATCTCAGAGCCCTATCGCTGCATTTTGACACCTCGGGAAATAAATTCCCAACAATTCTCTCACCTAGAGAGAATGAAATCTTCCACGGGCCTGACAACCCGCCTCTTCAATCCAACATTCCACAACTGGACAACCCGCCTCTTCAATTAATCTCTCCAAGCTATGTCATACACAAGTATCTATGATAGTATTCAACATATTGATCAGAGTAGCAATCAACTCATTACAACATCAACGAGATAACTCACAGAACAGTCGGGTCATGATAGAGCAATCTGCTCGATGGTAGAACAATCAGATCCCTTTCCCCTACGATGGTCGAATTCCCCTCGAATGATTGTATTCTCGAATGGACTAAGTCCCCACCATTTGAATGCATGTTCCCAACTTGACACCTGTCAAGTTGAGAACTTCCTTCTATCCACAACATGTCCCCAACTTGACACTTGTCATGTTGAGAGATGCTTTTATCCACTTGTCCCCTCTCCAGGACTTAGGACATAATATTATATCCTTACTTTACACTTTTTAAGAAACATTAATAAAATATTCCTTTTTGGATTTAAGCCCCTTTAACCCATTCCCCTTGACCTCAGCGAGTGGAGTTTAGTCCCCTCGAACTATTTTACGTTGTTGGTCTGTCGTAGGGATGTATTTTCATTACTTTACATGTGATTACATTTACATATTAGTACAAAGTATTGATCATTTGTACACATGCTCACAAACTTCAAAATAAACAGTCTGCACACCTAAAACTATTGCACACGAAACTTCTAGGTTGCGCTCACTCTTTCCTTAGTGCACCAACCTCTTCATAGGTGCGTGTTACATCATGTCTTATATACAAAAGGCTTCTCTTCCCTTCAAAAACTTGCACACTAAACCAATGCGCATTGATTCTAGGGTTGCACGCCTATTCCTTCAGTGCGCCATCCCTTCACGCTAACACTTGCATGCACTACATTTGTTAAGTTGTTTCACTTTCAATGTGTCATTCTTGTGTACTTACATAGCGGCACACCAAACATTTGACTGCACATTGTATCCTTTTACAACTGTGTGCACTCCTTTGATGTGAGATCCTTGCGCACTAATTTAATGCGTGCAGAACTAAATCAACAGCCTGTTACTTCATCTCACCAACTTATAAGTAAAGTACAATTACATTGATATTTACACTTGACGATAAACCTAGGGGTATTACAATCCCCTCCTCCTTATATATGCACTTTGCTTAGTGCAGTATATACACATGTACAATAAAAAACTCAAAATTTCTAAAAAATATGTTGGTATTCTGCCCGCACAACATCCTCATGCTCCCAAGTTGCATCCTCATGATCGTACTAGGTCCATTGACCTTACTATCCCTATGGCTCTATTTTGGAGCTTCTTGATCTTCTGATCCAATATGCGCATCGAATGCACTTGAAAACTGTCTTCTTGTTCCACCTGAATCACATTCCAATCAATAACATGATTAGTATCATGTATATACTTTTTAATTAGTGATACATGGAATACATTATGAATATTCATTGATGCATACAAGGCAAGCATATATGCTACAGGCCCAATCCTTTCCAGTATTTCAAATGGCCCACAAAACTGCGCTACCAATTTTGAGCAGTTTCCCAATCTCATGGAACTTTTGTTGGCCTTTAATTTTAGGAACATATGATCACCCACTTTAAATTCCCTATGAGTTCTTCCCTTATCAACATAAATTTTATGTCTGTCCTATGTAGTTTTTAAATTATGCTTAATCTTCACCATCTGCTCTTCCATTTCTCTGAGTAGTTCTGGATCAACTACTGCACGGTTTGTTGGGTTGTCCCGGCTGACTCGTGTGTTGCATTTTCTGCCATAGAGTGCCTCAAATGGGCTCATCTTCATGGATGATTGATACCCATTGTTGTAAGAAAACTCTACCAAGTGTAGATAATCCTCCCATTTGGATGGTTTATCCATGACATACATCCTTAGCATATCTTCAATTACTTGATTCACCCTTTATGTCTTCCCATATGAATTTGGATGATAAGTTGTGCTAAAATGAAGATTTGTTCCAAATCCATTGAACAATCCTTGCCAAAATTTTGAAGTAAACTTTGGATCTATGTCAGACACAATTGTCTTGGGCATTCCATGCAATCGAGCTATTTATCTCAGATAGATATTAGATATGTTAGCTTCCTTGTGAGTAAGCTTTACTGGAATAGAATGGGCAATTTTGGTAAGCTTGTCCACCACCACCATGATAGAATCATGTTGCCTGCTAGTTCTGGGTAGCTTAGTGATAAAATCCATTGTTACTACTTCCCACTTCCACTCAGGAATTGGTAATGGCTATAACAATCCAGTTGGATGTTTATGCTCAAACTTGACCTTTTGACATGCCAAAAACTTGGCAATAAACTCAACAACTTTTTTCTTCATTCCTGACCAATAATATTGACTCTTGACAACTGCAGTAGTTTTTTGGTACCCTGGGTCACTACTACATATGACCAAATTTGCCACGGTTTTTCGTTACTATTTACACACATATCCGTCTCACTTTCCACGAAAACAAAGACTATTTTTGGTCTCTATTTTTTTGTCGCTATATCCACAAAACCAGGTGTTCGTGGAAACAATGACGAAATTAGCACTCCATGTGTCATCACCATCAAGATAGGTTTACCTTATAAACGTGGCAATAGTGATGGAACTTCATTGCAATAAGGACGAAAAACAGTGCCAAGGTAAAAAACTTACCAACAGATTACGACGCAAATGCCATACGTGCGACACAAAACTGTGGAAAGTTGTGACGCAAAAGCGTGGCAATAGTGACAAAAACGTTTGGCAGAGACAAAACTTATGATGCAGATGCTATATGTGCGACACAAAACCATGGAAAAGTGCGACAAACTTTCGTTGCTATTTCCACGCGTGTTCAAAAACAATCCTTTCCTTGCGACGAACTATCGTCAATATTGCCACTCTTCCTTTAAGTTTAAAAAAAAAAATCTACATAAGATATGGTATACCATATTGATAAGATGGATGTTGGGATTCGTGATTCGTAATTGAGCCATAGCCTTGTGGTTGAGTCATTCCCTTACCAAAAAAATGAAGGTTACTCACACTCATATGAATGAAAGAAATCAAAGTTGTTCCCACGAAAAAAGTTGTAACGCTTTGAAATAATGGTAGATCAAAACAATGGAGCACTTGCTTAAACAAAGACACTTACACATATTCAAGTAAAGGTAACTCACCCTATTCAAATGAAGGTACATGATACCATATAAATGAAGAGAAATGGAAATGTTTAACTTGAAGGGTAGTTCACACCAAATCAAGTTAGTGTGATCACAATATTTTGAAAAGGGTGATCACACTACTCTAGGTGATAGACTTGGTGGAAATATTAAAGGGTGGTATGGAATGAACTATTGATATGATCCTACAAGGCTGAGTGTGCTTTGTTGCAATCTCTTGCAACTGTGCTTTTTCAAGGACATGATAGACTTGGTGGAAAAATAGAATGCATGGGATTTGAATATAGTAAGGATGTTCTTGTCTGAGCTTGTGGTGATCTAGGACTGATACTTATTTGTGTGTTGATGTGAAGAACTTGTTGTAGGGCCAAGCTGATCAATATCCATTGAAGATGTCATGTCCATGTTTTGATGTGTTTCTCCTAGAGTGTAAACAAGAAAACTCCAACGATTAATGTGCACAATGAATATGGAATTTGTTCTATGATACAAATAAGCACTGGTGGTGGTGTGCATCCATGCGGGTGAAGTATACATATGAAGTGAATGTACATAGCCATGTTTG
>JZKD02S0914456.1:0-13951 GCA_000966675.3 Picea glauca
AGGTTCCTGATCGATGTGCTCCTTGTTTTTGACACACACATTCTACAAAGTATTTCAGCTGTCACGAGTTCCAGCTTCATACTTTGGGGGGAATTCTGTTACACATTATTTTGGTCACCTCAGTGATCACCTGAAAACATGTTTTTATGTTCCCTGAAAATATTAAAAGAAGACTTTCCCCATGGGGAAATTGATTTGATTTCCTCTTTCAAAAACCATTTCAAGGAATGCCGTTGCATCCTGTTATATGCATGGGGTGTGAAAATGCCTGATCGTCACACTCTAACCTAAACCTAGACTATGACATCATCACATGATGCTTGTTCATAGGGTGCGATGATGCTTAAATAAAGAGAAAGGTCAAATTTCACGAATGTTCTAGAAGGGAATATTCTAGAAGATGAGGTGGCCTCCAATCAGTTTGGATATTACTCACTTCTCTGATTTGGTGGGATCATCCTAATATCCTCATCCATATCTCTTTCACACTATATAAAGAGGGATATCTCATGGAAAAGGATAATTTTTAATACGCTAAGATTTGTATGGAGAGTTCTACTTCAGATTATTCTTGAGAACTTTGCTTTAGTTCTTCAAGTCAGTTTGTGGATCTTCTTCATTCAAGGAATTGGAGAAAATGTGTGTGTGTAGAAGTGAAGAGACATTGAAAGGGGACCTTAAAACATCAAGGCATGGGTTGTATTCTCCACTTTCTATTCACTTAATACAGTAATACATTTCTTTCCTATATAATTCCTTGATCATATACATAGACTTCATCAAAACACATATATCTTTGTTTTCCCTCTGTGTTTCTTTGTGATTCTTAGACAAAATTACTATTTTGCAAACGCAAGGAAGGAGCTACAAGGATGACACTAGCAAGGAACACGCATCGTTTAAAAGGTATGTCACTTGTACCTCATTAAACTAGTTTATATGTTGATGAAGTTTAAGGCAAAGTGTGTATTATGTTATGTTTTGTTATAGTTTCCTGTAGAAGCTAGGGATATATGTTTGTGTCCACACTTACCAATTAATCCGATAACAACTCTTCCCCTACTTTATTTTGTAGCGCCCCACCCCAAATTTTGTGTTGACATGTCAAATGACCACTTTCCCAATTGGCATCCCAAGATTGGACTATTGACGGGCTTGTTTTATTCCATTCTTAAAAAAGTTGTCTTTATTGCTTATGGAATATGAAAGTGTTTCCAAGGTATCGAAGGAATATTACCTTTGATACCATCCTCGTCGTGACCCCTTTTAAATGTCGTCTCATCACACTCCGAAAAGAAAACTCTGATGGATTTTTTACCCTTCTCATGCATGTTTCACATGTTCTCCTAAGTCAAAAGAATATTCTTTGAAACCTTTATCATCAAAGCTCAAACTTTCCATATATTTCAAAACCACGACAACCAAACCCTAAAATCCTATAAACACATGGTTTAGTGCACCTTTACAAGCGATGAATATTCCATCGACACCTTCCCCTCGAGTTTTATTTCTGCACTCATCATGATTTACCTTGATTCAAATACCCCAATGGGTCCCACCTCTGTCTGTATTACTATTCATTGGTTGATGCGCCATGCCTGCACATTGGCCCATGTGTTAGGAAAAATACCTTTGATACCTTTTTCGTCGGAATTAAAAAAAACCATGTTATTTCATACTTCGAAAATGTGACCCAAACAATGTTCTTATTCGAGGATGTGGTTTAGTGCTCCCCCCAATTTTTTAATCAATGCGCCTAACCTACTTAATAATATTTAATTATGGAAATGACATGAATTAATGGGAAAAGTTAAGATCAGAATTGGCAAGATCCTCGTACAAACCTGAGTTATGGCATACTTGTGCTAATTGGATGTGCATTACGAGTTATAAAAATACCCTTTCATGACACAACTGGCACCGTAATTTTTCAAACACCCAATCCGTGAAGTTTAATTTTTGTCTAGACTCCCTCATTCACTGATATTGTCTTCCCTGTTACTACAACTTATTGCTTACTGGTAACCTTTTGTTATCTATCATTTAAGCAGTTTTTCATTATTACCGCTAATGCATTATACGTAAGATAAGATTATATTTATTTTAACGTGTTATTGTAGGTTAATATAGTTATTCATCATGGAGAGCCAAAATCCCAAAATACCTAGGAGTTTGGTTTACTTCGAGGGTCTCGCAGGCCCCGAATCATCGTCTCGACTAGTTGAAACTCTAGTGACTGATAGGATTCCTCATACTAGTGAGGACCACTGCCCCAGATTTGAATATATCTACAATATTTTTGAATCCTATAATGTACCTAGCCATACCAATTTGTAACATACCCAGCCACCCACAGGTCAGGCACTCTACCTCAAGCTCGCTTCTGAACTAATTTTTAATTCTTATCAAATTTTAATTAATAAACATGAATGAAATATTCACATGCATAGATCAAGATTCAAGCTACAATATAAAATAAATTAACCATATGTTGTGCACAGAAATAACCATCAAGGATTCATATTATAGATATGAATTTCATAGATAAATAAATACAAAGAGAAAATAAATATACAGGTAAATAAAACCATGACGGAGAGAGAACTTATCTTTAATGAAATGAATCACTAACTGGATATAGACCAAGGATTTTCCACCAAATTGTAGACACCGATGTTCCAAGTCTCAACAACAATTTCACCCCCAAGCCACGGCTATGAGTCCACAAGGATAGTTCTAGAGTGTAACTCAGCTTCCCAAACCAGTCAACACTCAATATCCCATGATATGATTCTCAGCACACACAGCAATCCAAAGTACACCGTCTCTCTTTTACCCATCCTGCACAACCCAAGAGAATGGACCCCCTTCTCTTCCATGCAGTCCCTCAGGTTGTCCACCTCCTCTGGCCAAGGCTCCAGTGCATCTCATCAAGAATATCCATGTTAGGACTCTCAAGATTCGTAGCTATGGGAAAAACTTAATGCATGTCAATGCATCTCAGACATGCCGACATTAATTCATGGCCAGAATATACCAATAATCACTACTGCCAACCAAACCATGGCTCCTCTCCACAATTTGTTTTTCTCTCCCCAACCAAGATAAAAAGGAATGAAGAATGAAGAGCAGGTGAAGGATTGAATGGAGAAAGAAAAAAATGAAAGGTGTGAACAACGAAGAATGAACAATGAGTGAGTGAGTGAATGAGTGAAGAATAAGGCCCCAAGAAACCCACAAGATGGTTTTATATATTTACTTGCAAACCAAGAACCGCATGGCCTTCCCCAAGAATCTCATGTAACCACTCATCTCAATTAAACAATTATGGGTAGATAAAATATAAAATAAATACCTATCCCCTCAATCCCCCTCTCTTGCGGAATCATAGCCCCCTATTACTCTTGTTTGTGTCCTTCTAGCAGACAGTGATGTATCTGTTATTAATAAT
This sequence comes from Picea glauca, assembly GCA_000966675.3. Taxonomy (NCBI): domain Eukaryota; kingdom Viridiplantae; phylum Streptophyta; class Pinopsida; order Pinales; family Pinaceae; genus Picea; species Picea glauca. The sequence continues at coordinate 3,452 of JZKD02S0914456.1, forward strand.
GATCAAAACATTACATTTCCTAGGCCCACCGGCCTATTTTAATTGTTTGGTCACTCTGTCATTTCATATATTAAAAAAATACATCATTTAATATGGGGCTCAAAAACCTAGGGTATTACATCCCCTCCCCCTTATTTTGGCACTGTCCTCAATGCATATACAAAACAGAAAACAAAATTTCAAAATTTATTCAAAAAGTTACGGGTACTCTATCAGCATGGAATCTTCATGCTCCCAAGTAGCATCTTCAGGACCATAGCAGGTCCACTAGACTTTTACCAACTCTATAACTCAATTTTAGAGCATTTTGACTTTTTTTTCCAACATTTGCATTGACTGGACCTGAAATTCTCCCTGTGTCTCTTCCTGAATCAGATGCCAATCAATAACATGGTTAGGATATTGTACATATTTTTTTAGAAAAGAGACATGAAATACATTATGCACATTCATGGAAGCAGGCAATGTAATCATGTATGCAATTGGCCCTATTCTTTCCAATATCTCAAATGAACCACATAATTTGGCTGCTAGACTTGTACAACTACCCAACTTCACAGATCTCTTCCTGGGATTCACTTTTAAAAGAACATGCTCCCCCACTTTAAATTCTCTAATTGTCTTGTTCTTATCTACATAAATTCTCCGTCTATATTGAGTTGCCTTTAAATTCTGCCTAATTCTAACCATTTGGTCTTCCATATACTTGAGAAATTATGGCCCAAGTACCACTCTATATGTTAGGTTTTCCCAACTCACTGGAGTATTTCATTTCCTACCATACAAATCTTAAAATGGGATCATTTTCAATGAATCCTGATACTCGTTATTATAGGAAAACTCAACCAAGCACAAGTAATATTCCCACTTAGATGGCTTATCCATAACATACATTCTCAACATGTCTCCAATTACTTGGTTGACTCTTACTATCTTCCCATATTACTGTGGATGGTATGGTGTACTAATGTTCATATTTGTACCAAATTCTTTAAACAATCCCCTCTAGAAATTTGAATTAAACTTTGTGTCTCTGGCTGAGACAATAACCTTAGGTATCCTATGCAACCTAGAAGTCTCCCTCATGTAAATTTCTGCAATATTAGTTGTTGTATGAGTCATTTTTATAGGAACAAAATGAGCATCTTTTGTCAATTTATCTACCATTACCATGATTGAATCGTGTTGTCTTATTGTCCTGGGAAATTTAGTTATAAAATCAATGGTTACCACTTCCCATTTCTTCTCTAGAATTGGTAATGGTTGTAGCAAACCCACTGGGTGCCTATGCTCAGCCTTCACTCTCTGACATTCCATACATTTAGATATGTAATCAACAACATATTTTTTCATTCCTGGCCAAAATAATTTGCTTCTTACTACTGCAATTGCTTTCTAGTAACCAAGATGTCCAGCATATGGAACATTATGCATTTCTTTTAATACCAAATTCCTAAGTTCTTCGGAACTAGGAACATAAATTCTATTTTTATGCATAATTAATCCATCTTCCTTCATCTCATATTCTTTAATTTTTTGTGGTACATTTTCTTGTTGTAACCTTTCCTTTACCTGTAGGTAATCCTGATCTGTGACAATAGCATCTAAAATTCTTCTCTTTAAAACTAATTGGTGCATACTAATAGTTGTAGCATGCATGAGATGTACTCTTCTACTAAGTGCATCAACAACTTTATTTTCTTTCTCTTTGATATGCTTGATGTCAAAATCGTATTCACTTAAAAATTTAATCCTTCTCATCTATTTGGAACTTAAATTTGGTTGTTCAAAAAGATATTTCATACCACTATGGTCTATTCTTAATTCAAACCTATTTCCCATGAGATAATGCATCCACATATTCAAAGCATGAACAATGGTAGCAAGTTCCAAGTCATGTGTGGCATATTTCCTCCCGTGCTCTTTAATATTTATGGACTCATAACCAATTACATGCCCATTTTGAGTGAGGATTCCACCAAGTCCTTCCTTGCATGCATCTGTACATACCACAAAACTTCCATTTGGGTCAGAAATATTTAAAATAAGAGCACTAGTAAGTAATTATTTCAACAAATTAAAGTTCTCTTCACATTGTGTTGTCCATTCAAATTTAATTCCCTTCTTTTTTAAGTAAGTGATGGGATGAGAAATATTAGAGAACCTTGTTATAAATATTTTTGTAGTAACTAGCTAACCCCATAAAAGATATGACTTATTAATGATTCCTAGGTGTTGGCCATCCTCTAATGGATTCAATCTTCTTTGGATCCATTGGCATACCTTGTTTTGAAATAAGGTTTACCAAGTAATGGATCTGTTATTAGTAAAAATAACACTTAATAAGCTTTACATACAATTGATGTTCCCTCAACACTTGCAATACAAATCTTAGGTGATGTTCCTGCTCTTCCTCTGACTTAGAATGGACAAGTATGTCATCCAGGAATACTCTGAAAAACTTATCCAAATAATTTATGAATATTCCATTCATTAAGCACATAAAGATAGATGGTGCATTGGTCAGTCCAAATGGAACCACTACAAATTCATAATTCCCATACATGGTTCTAAAGATTGTCTTATGGATGTCTTCTTCCTTGATTCTTACCTGATGATATCTTGATCTCAAGTATATCTTTGAAAATATATCTTCCCCTCTTAGTTTATCAAATAGGTTATCAATTCTAGGTAGAGGGCACTTGTTCTTTACAATGGATCTATTCATCTATTGAAATTCAATACATAGCCTCAAGGTTCCATCCTTCGTTTTGACAAAGAGTATTGGTGCTCCCCAAGGTGAAACACTTGGACGTATGTACCCTTTATTCAACAATTCTTCCAACTTCATTTGTAATTCTTTTAATTCTTGTGTACTCATTATGTAAGTTGTTTTTATATCGGGGAAGCTCCTAGCACTAAATCAATATAGAAATCTATCTCCATGTTTGGCGGCAACCTGGGTATTTCTTGGAATACATCTTCAAAATCTTCAAGTCTTGGCCCCTTTGTATTTTCCGGTTCCTCCACATGAGTTGCATACAATTGACATCCTTTTCTAAAACATCTCTTCATTTATAAGGTTGAAATATCCCTTATAGAGATGGGCCTTGGAACTCCTTTCACAGTATTATGTTTTCCTTCTTCATCAAAACATGTAAATGTCTTGTTATGAAAATCTAGGACAACATGATTCTTGTCCAACCAATCCATTCCAATTAGAATATCATAAGACCCCAATGGTATAATATATATATCAGCATTAGTATTCACACCATTAAGACTTATGGAACAACCTATGACCCTATCATGGATTCTCCTTTTGGTTACAATGGCTAGCTAAACCAAACTTGATTTTTCAAGCTTACTTTTCTCCAAATGTAATCTATCCACTATTTTAGGATCGATATAACAATGACTTGTTCCTGAATCAATCAAAATAAAAATAGGTCGATTAATGATTTTACCTTCCACCTCATTCATATTGGATTGGTACTCTACTTGTCGATCATCTAAGGTTCCATATATTCTTACCATGTCTTCTACTGTTGTAGCCTCTTGGATTTTGTGCATGGTCTTCACTTTTTCCTTTCTGTGAGAAAAATCCTCGTACAGGTGATCTTCTTTGCATCCCCAACATTGGATTATTGTTCTCAAGGAATCTTGTCTCTTGGATTCATCCTTAGCATATTGATCGAGATAATTTTTATTTGGGCTATTTCTATTGAAAGGAGGTTTGAATCCTTTCTTTCTCTGATCAGACTTCTCCTTATTCTAATCCTTCCAATATTTCTGCAAAGAACCTCTTCCCTTTTCTTTCTCATATAGGTACTTATCCTTCCTAATGGTCTCAGTCAAAGTCCTAGGTTCATCATACTGAATCTTCTCTTTATAAAAGGATGGAAAACCACTCAAAAACCTTTGTACTTTCACTTTCTCATATTTTATAAACCCCACATACTTTAGCATCCCCACGAACTTATTTTCATACTATGCCATGGTCATGCCTCCCAGCCTAAGTTCAAAGAAATCCTAAATTTTCCTATCATAGAAGTTCTCTGAAAGGTACTCCTTCTAAAAATATTTATTGAATTCCTTCCAAGTGATCCTATTCTCATTAATCTGCTCAACTTGCTTCAGTTAATCCCACCACACAGCAGCTTTCCCATGTAAACGGTATGCGAAAATTCTAGCTTCTAGGTTTGATGAGTAGTTATGCAATTGAAAATACCTCATGAGTCCAAGAAACCATGCCTCAACATCATCTTCCCTTTCTCTTTCACCAACAAAGGATGGTGGCTTAAGCTTCCTTAGCTCTCCTTGCAAATTTTCAAGTTCATGTCTTCTTATTTGGTTCCTAACAAGAGACAGCTCTAGACTACTTATGGAATATTCAGATGCATAACATTTCCTTGCTGAGTATAGAGGTGAGTGATGTCTATGAGTTCTTCTAGCACTTCTTGAATAACCAGTTCTTATGTGGTCATGACATATTCCCTCTTCCTCGTGTTTTGAGTTTGATCCATTCTTTGTTTTCCTTTTCAAATGATTTAAGATTTTCATCACTTGAGAATTTATTTGATTTTGTTCTCTTATCAGTCTCTCATTGTCTTTTTTGTAACTCTGCACTTCTATTTTTAGGCTTCTCATAGTCTCTATCAATGTTTCTTGCTCCCCTCTGGTCTGGTGTCTATTGGATTGTGTATCTGCATTACCAAAACTCATATTTTGAACTTTGGCCTCTTTATAATGGTTGTAATATCCCTCTCCATCTTCCATTTATTGAATATGCATTTTTATACTGAACTGATATGTTTACACCCCCTAATTCTGAAAAAATGTGCAAGAAACCATTTTGTTAGAATTATGCATATTATAAAAAAAAAATCCAAACAATGCTACAAGTCCTTTTTCTTCTCAATTCATGAAGAATATATTACCATTCTCCATATTATAATAGTTCCATGTTATCCTCCTCTTAATAATCTTTCCAATTACTATAACATTTCCCCAATTCGATATTTGAGCTAAAAGTTATGGCTTCCCGAAAAAAATCACTTTCAACCCTTTTTCTTTTGTTTTGCAATAAGGTCTTGTCAAAATATTCCACAACTTCTTTAACTAGTACAAAATTTGAATTCTGCACAGGATCTTCCTTCAATCTACTATCCTTGTGACCATGGCTCTAAACCATGGGCTTATTCACTCTTTAGCACCTTCCTCTATATTCTTCTACGCAAGATCTTGTTCGAACACAATGTCTAAGGGATTGGTTACTATTAGGCCCTTCATGCCTCTAATTGACCCCTTTACCTAATCATGAGACCGATGCTAGGACCAATTCCTTCGGACTTTTTCATTCGTCTATTCTCCATTTTAAATATTCTAACTTCTCCTAGAGTATACTTCATCAAAACCCTTCTATTAGCTCCACTAACAGATTGAACGATTGATATTTGATCTCCCATCGACTGGACGATCCTGGCTCATATGGAAGCTTCAACGAGATCGACGGTCATGAATTAATTAGATGTTGATATGGATAGCCTTAATCAAATTGAGACTTTGTCACTCTGGGAATCTAGAACATTACAACTCCCAATTCCCTCAACTCCCCCAGAGTGATACTCGTCAAAGATCTTACCCTATCCTTCCACTGTTAAATCGAACCATTTGAAATTTGGGAGGGTATCAGATAAACGAACCATGTGAATTCTCTACTTCAGGACTCTGAGACATTACAACTCTTGATTTGTTCAACTTCCCTGGAGTGATACCTGTTGAAGCGGTCATAAAGTGATGATGACCGCTTACCTTCGGTTTACACCTTCTCTTACGCTATCCTTCCACTATTTGATCCAATGACCATGAATTAATCAAGATTCGGTATGGATGGTCCTTATTCATTTTGGTACTTCGACGCTCTGAGACTCTAGGATATTACAAATCCTGAGTCGTTAAACTCCCCCAGAGTCATATCTATCGAAGTTCTTACGCCATCCTTCCACTACTTGATCTAAGGGTTGAGAAAGATCTTGAAGGGATCTTACATCGATGGTCTACGTGAATTCGTGACTTTGGTCTTCAGCACTTTCACTGGTAGAGACATTGGACACCCTCGAAAGCCATACTCCCAGAGATGACATCGGATGATGATGTCACCTATGGTGACATGGATCCATGGCATGTGTGCCATGTGTCACTAAAAAATGAACAGGTTAGGGTCCAAAAGGTAATGAATATGGGTGACATGTGTCCCAACATGGTACCCCAGCCACATGGCATATGAAACATCATCAATAAAATGGATGTTCCACCATATCTTCTCCAAATTTGATGGCCTGCAATACTCCCTAATTCTTCCATTGATCTAACGTTCAACAGGATTTCAAGACTTCGGTACTCTGGGACTTCGGGTAATAGTAATTCTAAAATGGTTTGATTCTCCTGAAGTTAACTTCTCAAAGTGGTCAATGCTAGATGACCCTGACCAATGACTGATATTTCATCCGATCCTCCTTTCAGATCATATGGTCGGAAGGACTTCCTGACTTTGTCCTTTTCCATGCTTGTGCATTGTTTCCCATAATCAATGAAATGAAGAAGTTCTAGAGTTCTCCATCTCTTTCTCATCTTAGATCAATGGTTGTGATCACTCTTGATATCCAAAAGGGACAGTCATGACTCTATGAACCTTCACAAAGGATCACTTAATGCACAATAATCTGGCTTATGTGTGATCTCTGCAATGCTATCTTTCTAGAGATTTAAGATACAAAGGACATATCCATTTTTAACCATAATACCCTATCCACAGTTTCGTCCCATACCATTCTAGTTTTTCAACCTGAAGCTATGATACCAATATGTAACGTACTCATCCATACCAATATTTAATGTACCTAGCTACTCATAGGCCAAGCACGCTACCTCAAGCCCTCTTCTAAACTAATTTTGAATTCTGATCAAATTTTAATTAAAAAAGATGCATGAAATATTCACATGCATAGATCAATATTCATATTTTATATTTTATTTACCCATAATTTTGTAATGGAGAGGAGTGGTTACATGATATTCTTCAGGAATGCCATATTTTTCTTGATTTGCAAGTAAATATATAAACCCATATTATGGGTTGCTTTGGGGATTCTTCTTCACTCATCCACTCACTCGCTCATTTTTCATTGTTCATTGTTCACACATTTCATTCTATTCTTTATCCATTCACTCTTTCACCCAGTCTTCATTCTTCATCCCTTTTGATATTGGTTGGGGAGAGAAAAACAAATTATGGAGAGGATTCATGGTTTAGTTGGCAGTAGTGATTGTTGGTGTATTCCATCCACAAATGAATGCTTGCATGTTTGATATGCATTGGCATGCATTAAGTTTTTCCCACAGCTACAAATCCTGAGAGTCCCAACATGGAGATTATTGACCAGATGCAATGGATCCCTGGGAGGAGGTGGACAACCTGAGGGATTGCATGGCAGAGAAAGGGGTCCAGTGAGAGTGTCATTCTATTCGAAGACTATAATGACTAATAATATAAATATCAGGTACCATTTCATACGATCCTTCTTGGAAGATGGACATTTGAAGTTGGAAAATATACACACTAGCTAGCTAGAATCCTGCAGACATGGTAACAAAGGTAGTAACTAGGGAGAAATTGAGTTCTTGCTCAATTTTAGTTGGTCTTCAAGCATGAAGGTGAAGATGAGAAATTGTCTATGTCAAAGGTCGATCATAGTCCAACAAGTACAACAGTGGTGGAGTTGTTGTGACCAATCTCCAAGTGGGACATTGTTGTTTGTGGAGCCTAATTATCTTCTTGATTTAGAGGTCTTTGTTTTTAGTTGTGTTTATACATCATGAATACTGTACACCCTAGAAGACTATACATCCCTCCACGCAAGGGGTTTGTAGGGGGGGTTTTCCCCTCTATGAGGTATGGGGGGATCATCCCCCCGGTTGGGGGGTCAGGGGACAAGTGGGCCCCCGACGGGAGTTCAGCGGTGAAGCCCCCAAAGGAAAACTTGCCTTGTAAATGTATATCGTAATTTCATACTAAATATGGACCATTCATTATAAGGTCGAAGATCTGATAGTATAACTTATGTTAGGTTTTTTTCCCTAGAAGGAAAACATTTTTTATGATGGAATTGTATTGCAGCTTTGTATCATTTTGAATATTCTATTCTGAGAGAGGAGACTATGAGAGAAAGTAGAGGAAGTTACAATAGGTGTCCTATAGATTGCATTCCTTCATTTTGTTGGATAATAAAAAGGAAGGACCTGGAAATTTCTTTGGTGGATGTAGCCCACACTAGGTGAACCACGTATATTTGTGTCTCTATTATATTGTGTATTGTTGGCCCTTGACCAAGTTTTGGATATTCTTGGTCATTTTTGACCTATTTTGGGACTTCAACAGGCTAGTCGAAGGTGGAGCACAAGTCGAAGCGGAGATCGTGGGATATCGGCCCCTTTTTAGGGAATCTTTGGATTAGGGTTTATGTAACATGTATGGGAATGTCGGCCCATGGGTTTACCCATGTTTATGCCCTTTTGTAATGTATAAATAGAAATCTAGGCAATGTAAGTAAGCAGTGTGATGCTAGGTGCTAAGTATTGTGCTAAGTGCAAGTAATTGTAAGAGGATCTGTGATTAGTGTATGTTGAGGCTGTAAACTTAAGTGTGGGTCATATGTAGTTATTTGTGCACAGACCGTGTAAGGAGGTTTGGTGTTGTGATCTAAATTAGTGAAGGAGGATCTGGCGAGGTGCATGCAGATCTCATGTCCTCTGGGAGTAGGGTTTTGATGCTCTGTTCCTGTAAGAAGAATGACAGAAGATAATAAAGGAGAGAAGAGTTGGTGGACGTAGCCCCACACTGGGGTGAACCATGTATATCATGTGTTATGTTTGATTTATACATTATGGTTGTTATATTTCTCATATGATTTAAGCTTATTGTAGTAATGAATGTTTAGATGAATCTAGTATGATAGCTTAGTGCTTAAGTGATGTGAATAAATGCTAGATCTGATATTTTTCCATCTGATAAGTGCTTATACAAGTTAGATCTGGTTGAATATTGCGTTGTTCTATAATTAGGGTTTGGATCTGCGATGTGGATAAGGGTTAAATACTGATGAACATTAACTATTAAGAGCTTTGTTAGAGTGGTGTAATCATAGATCTGTGTCCTAGCTAGGTTGCAAACATTTGAGTTCTGCAACCACCCCTACCTCTACCTCGGGTGAGACTTCATCTTCTTCGCATGTGTTGTTGAAAGGGTCAGTAGTTAGGGTTTTGTAGTGTTGGTTGTGGAGCCTGATTATCTTCCTAATTCAGAGATCCTTGCTTTCAGCTGTGTTTATACCCCATGAAGTATTTACACCCTAGAAGTATGTACACTCTTCCATGAGGGGGAGTTCAGAGGGGGTACCCCCTCTATGGGGTCCGGGGGGGCTATCCCCCCGGCTGGGGGGTCTGGGGGAAAGTGGGCCCCCAGCGTGGGTTCGAGCGCAGCATCCCCTAAAGGAAAAATTTCCTTGTAAATGTATATTGTAATTTCATTGTAAATCTGAACTGTTCATTATAAGGTCGCAGATCTAACAATAAAGATTATGCTAGGGTTTTTTTCCCTAGAAGGCAACCCTCTTTTATGAGGGAAATGTATTGTGGTTATGGTTGATCGCAAATATTGTATTCTAAGATAGGATACTGTGAGAGAAAGAAGAGAAAGTTACAGTGGGTTTGTTGTAGTTTATATCCCTTCATATGCTGGATAATAATGAAGGAAGGACCTGGCAATTTCTTTGGTGGACGTAGCCCACACTGGGTGAACCATGTAAATCTATGTCTCTCTTGTATTGTGTATCTTCTGTGTTTTGTTTCCACATTTGTTTTATTTTATTGCTCTGTGGTCCTGCTTTTTCTAACAATTGGTATCAGAGCGAAAGGTAACTCGCAGGAAAAGAGGGTTCCTGGTTCGAGTGGGAGCAATGTCAGAAGATGGAAAGTTTAGGGTCGAGAAATTTAATGGCCAAAACTGCCAGTTATGGAAGATGCAAATGGAAGATTATTTATATTAGAAGGATATATTCCTACCATTGGGTGGAGTAGCAAAGAAGCCAATAGCCATGAAGGATGAAGAATGGGAGATTCTCGACAAAAAGGCTCAAGGAACGATACGGCTGAGCCTGGAAGCGTCGGTGGCTTTCAATATTTCCAAAGAAAAGACAACAAAGGGTTTGATGGATGCATTGGCCAAATTGTATAAAAAATCCTCGGTGTCCAATAAGGTATTTCTAATGAAGATATTATTTAATATGAAGATGTCAGAAGGTGGGTCTATTTCAAATCATTTAAATGAATTTAATACGGTTACTAATCAACAAAGTTCTGTAAAAGTGGACTTTGATGATGAGGTTAGGGCTCTTCTAATCTTGTGCTCATTGCCAGAAATATGGAACAGCTTGGTCATGG
>JZKD02S0914467.1:0-13951 GCA_000966675.3 Picea glauca
GTTCGAGAATCTTACCAAGAAGGATTTTATGTACATGCCTTTGTACTTCTGTTTTAATGATAATACAAATTTCAGATTTCTCTTCTGTGTTGTTGGGGAACAAAGGAAATTATTCCTTCTTTCTTCTTGTTTGTGGATGATATTGTTGTGCATTCTGAAGGCTGTACAGTCAGGTTTTTTGGCAACCCTTGATTGTGCCACCATCATGGTATCAGAGCAGTGGATGAGATGGACAATAGAAGAATTCAAGTATAGCAACAGAAAGGAGCAAGGACTGGAAATCGAAGAGTGGACACCCGTGAGCTACTTCATAGATTGGAAGCTCTTGACTCTTGAGGTTATGTTGAGAGGTTATGAGTCTGAGGATGAACATGAAAATGTAGGTGCACATGTTCAGGTAGTAAATCCACTGGAGAGATTGCTTGAGGCAATCTCCGAACAAGGAAGTAGGGAGAAGGAAGGTAGTTTGGAGTTCAAAGGAGAGTTGGACCTGGTATTGTATATAGATTGGATACAAGATCTGGAGAGAGATTTCGATATGGTGAACACTGAGGAAGTAAATTCCCATAGAATCAAATCTATTGTGGCAGAAATGAAGTCCCATGCCGCACTTTGGTGGGATAATGTACAACAGTCAAGAAGAAGGCAGGGAAAAGAGAAGATTAAATTGTGGTCTAAGATGTTGAAACGTCTCAAGGAAAAAAAAATTCCCTGGACTTTCCTGCAACAGTTGTTCAAGAAATTTCATAACTTGAGGCAAAGGGAGATGCTTGTGCAAGAGTACAATGGACAATTTCCAAAATTGCAAATTTGGACAGGCATGCAACAAGATGAGGAGCAAGCAGTGGCTTGGTATGTAAATGGGCTAAGGTTCCAAATCCAAGATGAGTTGGCCCTTGTGAAGATGCATTCCATGGATGAAGCATATGAGTATGCTTTAAAGGCAGAAGATAAATTAAATCTGGAAAATATTAAAGGAAATAAAAGACGCAGTGACATCTCTTCAAGGGGAAGAGTGAGCTCTTCAAAATCTACCAAGAGTGGGAATAATGAGAAAGGAAATGAAGCAAAGGTTGACTTCAAAGCAAGGGAAGGTTTCAAAGGCAGAGGACGTGGTGGTAGAGGCTCTTTCATGAGAGGAAACTGTTCCATTGTGGAAAACTCCAACATAGGGATTTTGAATGTCCAAATACAATTGATGATGGACGGAGAGGAAAATAGAGATTAAACATGGCACATGGAAAAAATATTGATCAAGTTCCAACGATAAGCTCTCTTGAGCTAGAGGAAGGGGTGAACATTATGTTGAGGAGAATCTTATTGACACTGAAAGAGAAATAAGGGCACTGGTTGAGAAGATCTTTTTAGGATCAAGTGCAAAGTAGGCAAAAGGTGTCGCAAGTTGATCATTGATGGGGGCAACAATTTTAACAGTCTCTGTTATCGCACAGATTGTAGGTCACACTAGAGCCTTGCGCGATTTCAACCAATGGACAACACACCGGGACAAGACCCATTGCCACCTTAGGAAAGGTCTCAGGTGACCCCTGGGGAAAGACAATGGAAAAGGTCTAAGAAGGCCCTAGGAGGTCAGGATACAAGGCCAAGAAAGGTCTTAAAGGATATGAATGGGTGGAAAAGAGGTGAAGGTAGAGGAAAAAGGGAAATTACCTGCAACGCAATGTCAGTTAAGCCAAATATGTATGAGAGCCCATGACCAATATGTTAACCCCGCCACTGATCACTAATATGAATGTTTGAATCTCAAGTAGCAAGTGATCAGAATTTTATATTAATGCAATGTCAAAGTTGGCTGAAATAATGTGTATACCCGACAAGTTTAAGCAAATAGGATCCTCACAAGAGTGTCAGGTTGTTGTAGCCCTCAAATATACCTAAGGGGTTCTCAGGCCACCCTGGTACAAGAAGGAAATCTTCTTGAATGTTGTTTTTGGTGCACTACAACAAACAAGACGGCCAAAAGGTTCGCTCAGTTGTTTCAAGGATTCTAGGTGGTCTCCAAAATAGGAGCACAATCGCTAATAGTGTTGTCTGATGCGCAACCGTTCAACAGGAGCCCCTCTATATACCTCTAAGTATGATGAAGCAACCATAGTCTTCTAATATACGTTGAGGTACGTGAGAGAACTACAGCCCTCGGGATGTAGCGCTGGCAGAGTAACGACAACTCCTAGGTTTATAGACGTCCGAAAACGTCTTTTCTAAGACCCCCCGAAATATTCCCAAATATTTTAATTGAGTAATGCTTAAAATTACAAGATTAAAATGTAAACCACTTATTTCATTTATGCCAATGAGTTACACAAGTGATTATAATGATTCAAAAGATTACTTGCGATTATTCCCAAGTGGAGATATCCAACATAGCAATGAGATCAATGAGTATTAAGTCCAAAATAGCCACAATGTTTAATGAGCAAGGAAAGGTGAAAGAACAGTTGATCAATCAATATGGTATTTAGATTATTTAACAATTCCAAAGAAAGATAAAAGATTAGCAATTCACAAGATGTCCAATGCTTGGAATGACTTTCCCACAATTAACAACACTTAGGAGTTTTATCAATGATTAATCTTTCAGCCACTCTTTAGATCTGAAATATGATATTGCAGCAAATAAATCAAATTTAAAACCAACTTTAATTGATCCAAAATCAGCCCAAGAATGTCCTAGGATCAAATTCCCGCACTTAGACAATTTTTTAAAGGAAGAGCAATGAAAAGGTAACCTTTAGAGTACTTAAACCAGATCTGATACTTATTTTGCAGCAGTGTTTTAACAATGATATCAGATCAGAAATATCAAGATATTACCCCTGAAAAGTCCCCAAGCATTCAAGATATAACCCCCCAAATATTTAATAAAACTTTCAATGTATCAGCAAGTAAGTGTGGAGTTTTTAGGCATTGTTATCGCACAGTTTGTAGTTGGAGTAAAGGATGGATGGAAGATGGGAAAACTGGCCAAACTGAGACTATCCTACCACTGTCACCTCAATAGGAAATCTCTTTTTGTTTAAGGTGGTAGGCCCAGGGGAGATGTCCTCGGTGCCCTGGGATTTTGAGAAGGCAAAGGCTTAAAAGATTGAATAAAGTTTTCCCCCTCACAAGTCACCACCGATCAGAAAGTCCAGTTTAACAACCAATAAAAGTAAAGATAACCGGAAATAGTAACCAAAAGTGTACCTGCCCGAGACAAAGCAACAAGAAAACTATACATGCGCAAGATCACTTGCATGGTTAGTACTTCATATAATCAAGGACTTCTGATATAAAATAATTTGATAGACAATATTGATGAAGCAAGTCAACGATAAACAATAACAATGATTACAATATATCACTTCACAATAAATGCTAAAGAAGAAACTTCACAATGTGTAATGGCAATTTATCATCAATGTAACAATACCAACATTAGAAGCAATGCTTCAGCCAATCACTCAATTGCTTTTAAGATAAATAAGTGCTGCAAGGTATGAGGATAACAGAAGTAGATAATAGCAGCAATAGGGTTAGTGAATGTTAGTCTAAGCTAGGGTTAGAAATAGTTAATGATTGTTCAAGAATATTTAGAAGTTGTGTGTGATCAAGGTACTCAACAAAGGAAGTCTTAGATTAGTGCGTTATTAGGGCAAATGGAGTCAAAATAACTGCAAATGTTGAAGGGACGAAATGATAGTGATAGGGCTAGAGACAAGAGGGTTTGATGTTGAAGTGTTGCTAAGGCAAGGCCTCAACAATCAAACCCTAGGGGAGACGGCTCACTAAGGTGTAGTAGACCTAGGCCTTAGTTCGTCTTCCTCCTTCTCTAGCTCAAAAGGTAATTTAAAATGGCTAGCTTGAGTAATAAATGCTATGACTAAGGACAAGAGAGTTTAATGATGAAGTGTTGCTAAAGCAAGGTTTCATCAATCACACCCTAGGGGAAAACGACTCACTAAGGTGTAGAAACCCTAGGCCTTAGTGCATTTTCATCCTTAGCTTAATGACAAGAATAAAACGACTAGCTTTGAAGATTGAATGGTAGAGTGTTGCTAAGGCAAGGCTCTAACACTTATCTTCAACAAAAAATGGCTCTTAGCACAACTTAGTAGGGACATGAAACAAAGACGCCAACATGTGCTTGCTACCTAGGGTTTAATTCAGCAAATTTCATTAAAATGCAAGTAAAAGATACTAGAACCATTCAAATAAAGAAGGATTTGCAGAAATTCACTTACATTTATCAAGCATTCACATAGCCAAACCCTAGTTGTAAACCTTCCACCAAGAAAATGCCAAAATAGCCAAGAAAGAGCCTCCTTCAACAAGTGCGCATCAATTTTCAGCCAAAAACCCTAAAGGAGGGCGCAAATTTCAGACCTCACTAAGTGTGAGTGAAAGATGATGATTAAAATGAGAGTTTTGGCTCTCTACTTATACAATATCAAGTGACCTTAATAAAATTTAGGTCACCAAAATGCCGAGAAGGCCAAAATACCAAATAATATTGTTTTACATTAAATGTCACAAATTAAACCCTAATCAAGCAAAAGTAAAGACGTCATGCCCTTTCTAGGGTGATGTTAGCCCCTTTTAGGGCAACATTGGCCTCCTGGAGCAAAACGTTAGCCCTCCTTGGGTCTCTCCAAGCTGCCACATTTGCCACAACTACCATAAATGCCTCCCAAAAACGTCCATAATGTTGGATGACGTCATGGGCCTTCCAAGGCCAACGTTCAAGTGGAGAGGGCACAACCCCCCTAGGTAAGGCTCTGCCAGGGTGCCTCTGTGGAACGTCCTCCTCTTCTCCGGTGCAAACCCCTCTGTCCTGTTTCTGCCCCTTGTTGGGGTCTTAGCATCCATCTGGTGGGCTCTTCAACCCCATGGAGGTCCGAACTAATCATCTCCCCATGTGTACCTGTCTAATATGGTACCTATCCATCGGGTATGATCCTGCACATCAACAGATACGCCCTCCATGGGCTCATAAGTCAGAGGGATCATAGCAATGTCAATCACATCCAATCATCAATTTTATTAAACATGTGCATAAAACCCCTTTTACCCAGACAAGTGCTCAAAGACATTATACAAATCTGCAAGGCAAGTTTGGAGGAAGTGACAGGGCGTCCTATTGGGCTAGTGTCCATTGGAAATGGGATGTTTCCGGAAGAGATCAAATCCAAGCCATGTTAATGGATGAGGTGGATAAGGGATGTCCAGACAAGGGGTGCAATGATAGCAGGGAAATGCAAGGCTTACCTGTGGGTGCCTTTGTAGAAGGCGAGCTACACCTGTCCTGGATGTAAATGTTTCCAAGCCCATTCATGCCTTTTACTCGTATTTCTTTATTGATTTTTCTTTCAAGAAGCTAATCAGGGGACAATGACCTGGTGTGGTGACCAGTGGTGGCAATGTTACCCACAAGCACTTTCACGAAAATGAGAAGGCTGGCTCGTGATGAGACCCCCTTTCTCTTGGCTATGCCACCAAGAGCCACTACCCTGGTGTGGTAACAAGATGATAGTAGTTTCATATCGCTAGATGCCCATGGACCTTGTTATCCCCTACTTTTAGGGATAACTAGGAGATCATGTCTCGAGGCCCACAGGTCCTAGACATGGAGTACCGAGAGCAGGATTGACTTTAGCTTGGCCGTAGAGGGCCCACCTTTTCTTTCTTCCATCATCTTTATCGTGTCAGCAACATCAACATCCATCACCATCGGCTTGGTCCTGTGTCAGAGAAGGTTCTTGCTCCATGAGGTAATTGGTCTAGGTATCATGGTATGTGTCACTTTGATCATCAAAACCATTGAATGTATGTATCTGATTCCTTTTATTTCTAACAACTGCTTGGATCTTACACTTGCCCGCTTGACCATGTTTTGGGGGGATTGACAGGGTGCCCTAGCAAGCCTGTGTCTATAGGTTTTGGTTTGCCACTGGGGGGGATTTCTGAAAGCCATCGTCTGCTCCCATCATGGGACCACTTTTCCATCTTGTTTCCCGCTCACCTATCCCATTCCACTTGTCCAGACATTGGGTTGGCCTATTTTCAAGATTGAACCTTATCTTGTGGGAAGAAGGGGCTAAAGGCCTAGAAGGTAAAAGCAAGTTGGTAAAAGATAAAAGCCTAAAAATAAAGCCTCGAGATGCTTCGCCCAGGGATCCCCGAGAAAGCAATAAAAAGCTTCTCAGCAAGAAACAAGAGGGACCCGAAAAAATAATAAAACAAGGCCTAACCAGAGGATAGAGGGTCTCATCACGAGCCAGCCTATTAGGTCCATGGGTATCTAACAGTATGACATTGCCATTAGCTGGTCACCACGCCAGGGGAGTGACTCTTGGTTGCATGGCCAAGGGAAAGGCGGTCTCATCATGAGCTAGCCTTCTCATTTCTGTGAAAATACTTATGGGTAATGCTGTCACCACTGGTCACCATGCTAGGGCAATATCCCCTGATTAGCTCTTGAACACAAAGCAATAAAAGATAAAAGAATAAAAGGCAAGAATGGGCTTGGAAAAAATGCATCCATGACAGGTACAACTCGCCTTCTACAAAGGCACCCACAGGTAACATTTTTGCATCCTTGGTCCTCACTGCACCCACATGTTTGGACATCCCCTGACCACATCACCCACTTACATGGCTTGGATGAGGTTTCTTCCAGGAACTTTCCTTCTTCTGTGGACACTAGTCCAATAGGACGCCTTGTTCTTTTCTCCAGACTTGTATTGTAGGCTTGTGTAACGTCTTAGAGCTGTTAACTGATGTATTAGGGATTTTATCCACATGTTTAATAATATTGATGATGAGATGTGATTGACATTGCTATGATCTTTGTGACTGATGAGCTCATGGAGGGCGTAGCTTTTGATGTGCAGGACCATGCCCGATGGACAGGTACCATTTGGACCGGTACACATGGGGAGATGATCAGTTCAGACCTCCATGGGGCTGAAGAGCCAATCAGATGGATGTTGAGACCCCATCAGAAGGCAGAGACAGGACAATTATAGATCAGGGGCTTTGCATTGAAGAAGAGGACGTTCCACCAGAGGCACCCTGGCACAACTTGACCTAGGGGGGTTGACCCATTTTTAGTGGAACATTGGCCTTGGAAGGCCTAGGACGTCACCCATGAGGTCCATGACGTCATCCATGCTTCATGGACGTTTTGGCAGATGGACAAGGCATTTGGCATGTATGGTAGCTTGGAGAAGCCCAAAAGGGGCTAACGTTTTTCTCCTAGGGGTTGCATTTTCCCTAGAAGGGGCTAACGTCATCCTAGAAAGGGGTTGACTTCCTTTTGTTGCTTGATTAGGGTTTTAATTTGTCATTTAATGTAAAATAGTATAATTTTCAATATTTTGGCCTTGTCGGCCTTTTTATGACCTAAAAGTAAATTAGGTCATTGATATAGTATAAATGAAGGAATTTCACCTTCATTTTTTCTTGATCACTCACTCACCACTTGGTGAGGTCTGAAATTTGCGCCCTATTCTAGGGTTTTGGCTGATTTAGTGAGGCGCACTTGTTGAAGCGAGATTTTTCTTGGCATTTATCTTGGTGGAAGGTGTTACAACTAGGGTTTGCTACTTGATTTCTTGGTTAAATGTAAGTAAATTTCTGTAAAACTTCTTGAATGAATGGTTGTAGTTTTATTTCTCTTGCATTTATGGTTATAATTTGTTGAATAAACCCTAGGGGACAAGCACACATTGTAGGTCCTTGTCTCATGTCCCCGTCAAGATTTCTAGCCATTTTATTTGGTGAAATGAGATAGAGCCTTGCCATAGCAACACTCTTCTCTTTCACGCTGAAGAGGATTGAACTTAGACTTAGCTACACTCTTTTCCCCCTCTTCATATGCTAGTTGTTTTTCTTTCTTAAGCTAAGAAGAAGGAGAAGCCTCAAAGCCTAGGTCTTCTACACTTTGGGCCAATTTTTCTAGGGTTTGTTGTACAAGCCTTGTTGTAGCAACACTTTGTTTCTCAAACTCTCTTGTCTTAGTTTTATGCTATCTTTTCAGAGCTAGTCGTCCTTTCCATTGAGTTAAGGAAGGAGGAGAGAGCACCGAGGCCTAGTTCTCCTACACCAAGGTGAGCCTCTCTCCCCTAGGGTTTGTGTCCTTGAGGCCTTGCTTTAGCAACACCTCAAGGCTTAATCCTCTAGTCCTTAGBYTCAATTTTATTCTTTGATCCTTCAGCTCTTGCRTCTTTCACTTTTGACTCCATTAACCCTAAGGCACTGATCCTAAGAAACCTCTTGCGTTGAAGTGAATCAAACTACTTTCAAACTCTTGAATGAAACCCTAACTACACTAACCCTAGCCTTAACTAACCTTCTAACCCTATATGTTGTCGTCATCTTTGGCTTTTAACACCTTTGTGTAACAAACGTTTTCTTTCATAAGCAACTGAATGATGATTAAAGGCATAAATTAAATGAAGTGTTGATTTATTACTTTGAATGCCATATTGTTCCAGTATTTATTGGTGAAGTGACAATTTTTATTTCTATTTATAAACATTGACTTCGTCAATATTTATTGCTAAAATTTCTTATATGTTCTTCAGATAGTCACATATTTATGTGAAGTACTAACCCATTGAATTAGCTTGCATATATCATTTGTTGTTGCTTTGTCTCAGGAAGGTATATCTTTGGGGGGTTTTACTTTATTATTGGTTGTTTAGCCAGGCCTATCTGCTTGGTGGTGACTTGTGAGGGGGGAATCTATCCTTGTCTTTTAATCCTCTTGCCTTCTCAAAACCCTAGGTCACCGGGGACATCTCCCCTGGGCCTCACCTCCTTAAAGAGAAAGAACCATTCCATTGTGGTGACATTGGGTGGGATTGGTTCCTGTTACGCCAGTTTGACCTTCAAACCTCAAGCTTTTATCCTTGCTACAAACTGTGCGATAACATACCTAATAGGATGGCTCGTGATGAGACCCCCTATCCTCTAACCAGGTCTTGCTTTTTATTATCGTTATGGGTCCCTCTTGTTTCTTGCTGAGAATCTTTTTACTACTTTAGCTTTTATTGCTTTCTCGGGGATCCTTGGGTGAAGTATCTCGAGGTTTTATCTTTAGGCTTTTATCTTTTGCCAGCTGCTTTTACCTTTTGGGCCTTTAGCCCCTTCTTCCCACAAGGCAAGGTGCAACCCTTAAATGATTGGCCAACCCAATGCCCACACCAATGTAATGGGATGGATGAGTGGAAAGTAAGATGGAAAGTGGTAAGTATGACAAGAGCGGACAATGACTTTTTAGAAATCCCCCTAGTGGCAACTCAAAACCTACGGGCACAAGCTTACTAGGGCATCCTGTCATTCCCCCCAGACATGGACAAGTGGATAAGTACAAGATCCAAGCACCGGTTAGAAACAAAAAGAACTAAATGCACATATTCAAAGGTTTTGAGGATCAGAGTGATACATACCATGCTACCAGGACTCATTACCTCATGGAGCAAGATCCATCTCTACTACAGGACCAAGCTGAGGTGATGGATGTTGCTGCTGCTAACAAAGTGGAGGTGCTGAAAGGAAGAAAAGATGGGCCCTCCAAGGCCATGTTCAAGTTGATCTGGTTCTCGGTATTCCATGTCTAGGACCCGTGGGCCTCGAGACATAATCTCCTTAGTTATCTGGCTCCAACTCGGGGAAATGTGCTCACCGTAGAGTGCATGAGAACCTCAACATCTCTGGCATAACCTGTAACCTGCCTGATCTCAATAGAAACTATCAGTAATCATTTGGGGTGGTGATATCACCCCCAACTCATACATATATAAAACAAAAACGAAATCAATCATATGTACAAGTGTGAAAACAAACTACTCTAGTATGCAATGCAATAGTATATACAATGAATGCAAATGCCTACCTACTTACCTGCACTTACCTGTGAAGTCAGCCTCCCCCCACCTTGATGGGGTTTGAGGAGGTGCTCGCTGATTGGTAATGGGCGCCTTCTTCCTTCCAAAGTGGATAAGTAATAAGAGTTGTCAACTGATTTTCTTCCAACTTTGAAAGGTCGGAGCCAAAATTGAGTACTTTAACATTAGTTGGCTCTCCTTTCTTGGTATCCCACATCCATACTACATCCCCTTCCTTGTATTCTCTGATTTTGAATTTGGTTGTTTCCTGAACAACCCTGGCGCAGTGTGCAGAGGGAGGGGGGTGGGATTCTGCTGTAAAGACTTCCTGCTGGGAAGGTCGAATCATTATATCATTTTCTCCTGTCTTTAGTAATTTCACAGTCCCAACTTCCTTGTATTTATATTTGTCTAGGAGTTGTTGGTATTCTTCTTTCTTGGGCCATTGAATCTGATAAGTCTTCCTCCGTTGAAAAAGGTATATCATTAGGAGAAAATTCAGGAAGACTTTCCATGATTTGTTCATGCGCTTTGTCATCTTTGATGGGATCACTAGCTTCTTGCACATGTGTTCTGGTCATTGGTACATTCGGGACAGGACCTATGGTTCCATTTTTCTAAGGTATATTCACATAAGTGAGGTCCATCTCAAGGGTACCACCCAGCATTGAGGCAAACTTCCTAGACAACAACATCCCCCACACATCTGGGATGTGTACTACCACTATGTCAATGTGGACTACTTTCTCAGGGTATTCTTTGAGGCAAACTTCCACATTTTGAATTACCCCATGTGTGGGTATGGCTCTAGACTCAAAACCACACACGTTCCTATAAGGTCTTGTGACTTTCAGGCCCAATTGTTGCATGACCCTGAGTGACATCATGTGAGCACCAACCCTTGAATCCAACATGCAATTGTTGAGGCTCTTATCATTCATTATCAAGGTCATAAAAAAGGGAGGATGTTCATGATACTGGACACTAAAGTGATAAACTTGTAACATAATAGGAGGGTCCATGGGTCCATCTAATCCTTTGAAGAAGTTGTCAAATCGTTCTTTAACAGATGGCAATGTAATGACTTCTCTCAAAGGGATGGTTACATGCATTTTTTATAGTGCCCCTTCGAAGTCAAAGTTTAAGTCTATCCTCTCGGTTTTGGATGTCTTAGGAAGGAGAATGTCCAAGGGTGGAGGTTTTGTTTGAGTTACTGCAGGAATGGTAGAGATAGGTTGGTTTAGCTTCTTTCGTCTATACACCTGAAATTCTTGTTTCTTCAACTTCTCTTTTGATTCCTGATCTAAGTTGTTTATCACTTCCATCCTAGCCTTCCTGGCTGCTTCCTTTATGCCTTCTCGATGCTCTTCAGGAGTGATGTTCAGGCAAATCTGGGGGCCTTCTATGACATGACCTACATTGTTCACTTGTTCATGGCTTCCAGTGTTGTAAGGACACTCATGTTCCCAATGTGCTTCACTCCACTGAAAACACCAAGGATTTTCATCCACGACATTTGCAGGGGCTAGGGTGTTAGGGACCTCTTGATCATTCTTCGGTTTATAAACTTGGTTCCCCCTTTGGAATTGGCCTTTGTAGGGGACCCTTGGTGCCTGGTTCTGGGCTCTTTCTAGGTTAACAATCCTATTCATCATTAGCTCTTGATTTTTTATCATGCCATCCATGGTAGCTTGTAATTTTGCCACACTGGCGCAAAGGTCTAAAGTAGGCTCGATGTTGTGGACTGTCTTAGGTTTAGTGTCCATTTTCCCCCTTGGGTTCGAGAAAGGCTCAATCTTGGATGAGTGGAGGTTGTCTTCAATCTTTGTAGCCAATTCTTGAGCTTGGATTGTTTGGGGGTTTTTATCCCTAAGGAGATTCCCTAATTGACCCATGAAAGCTTTGGTGTAGATGTAGACGAGGAAATTATCAGTGGGATGATGGCTCACAGGGATCTTCTGCAATAGGGTTTCAAACCTAGTGTGGAATTCTCGAATGGTCTCATTCTCATGTTTCCAAAGGGAATTCAACCTAGTCAGAAGCATGTTGGGGTCTTCTTTGATACTCCATCTCTTGAGAAAGGCCTCTTCTAGTTTGTCCATGGTTTTAATGCTGCCATTGGGAAGACTGTGGTACCAACGTCTTGAAGAATCAAGGAGAGTAGCGAAGAACAATTTCATGACTAGGTCTTCAACAATATCACTAACGAGATGAAGCTGAAAAAACGCCCAAAAATTGCTCATATGCTCTTCAGCACTGATTGCATCAGTACCAGTAAACTTAGGCAACCACTTCTCATACTTGGGTGGCATTTGCCTAGGGTACCCTGGTATAGCTGACATGTCTAGCGGTTTGAAAAGACTGAATGACCATTGTCTTTGGTTATTGGCTAGGTTCGGTGCATTGGTCTGAGTTGTTGTGCTAGACATGGTGGTTAAAGGAAGACTTCCTCCGAAAAGTGATTTTACTACAGGAGAGTTTTGGGGAGGCTTTCTTCTGAAGGATTGAGGAGGGTTATTGTACCTCCTTGTGGTTTCTGGAGTTGCCAGATAATTTGCTTGAAACTATCAAAAGGATAAGGGAAACACCCCTAGTGGAGTCGCCAGGTAAGCTTGTAAGATAAAGGCTCTTGAGGAAAGTCTTAATGAAAAGTGTCATCTTGAGGAGAATTGACTCGGTGTTCCCCGACAACGGCACCAAAATGTTATCGCACAATTTGTAGTTCGAGTAAACGACGGATGGAAGATGGGAAAACTGGCAAAATTGAGACTATCCCACCACTGTCACCTTAATAGGATAGCTCCTTCTGTTTAGGGTGGTAGTCCAAGAGGAGACTTCCCCGGTGACCTGGGGTTTTGAGAAGGCAAAGGCTTAAAAGGCTAAATAAAGTTTTCCCCCTCACAAGTCACCACCGATCAGAAAGTCCGACTTAATAGCCAATAAAAGTAAAGATAACCGGAAATAGTAAACAAAAGTGTACCTGCCCGAGACAAAGCAACAAGAAAACTATACATGCACAAGATCACTTGCTTGGTTAGTACTTCATATAATCAAGGACTTTTGATATAAAGCAATTTGATAGACAATATTGATGAAGCAAGTCAACTATGTACAACAACAATGATTACAATATATCACTTCACAATAAATGCTAAAGAAGAAACTTCACAATGTGTAATGGCAATTTATCATCAATGTAACAATACCAACATTAGAAGCAACGCTTCAACCAATCATTCAATTGATTTTAAGATAAATAAGTGCTGCAAGGTATGAGTATAACACAAGTAGATAATAGCAGCAATAGGGTTAGTGAATGTTAGTCTAAGGGTTAGAAATAGTTAATGATTGTTCAAGAATATTTAGAAGTTGTGTGTGATCAAGGTTCTCAACACAGGAAGTCTTAGATTAGTCTATTATTAGGGCAAATGGAGTCAAAATAACTGTAAATGTTGAAGGGCCAAAATGATAGTGATAGGGCTAGAGACAAGAGGGTTTAATGTTGAAGTGTTGCTAAGGAAAGGCCTCAACAATCAAACCCTAGGGGAGACGGCTCACTAAGGTGTAGTAGACCTAGGCCTTAATGTGTCTTCCTCCTTCTCTAGCTCAAAAGGTAATTTAAAACGGCTAGCTTGAGTAATAAATGCTATGGCTAAGGACAAGAGAGTTTAATGATGAAGTGTTGCTAAGGCAAGGCTTCATCAATCAAACCCTAGGGGAAAATGACTCACTAAGGTGTAGAAACCCTAGGCCTTAGTGCGTTTTCCTCCTTCCTTAGCTCAATGACAAGAATAAAACAGCTAGCTTTGAAGATTGAACAGTAGAGTGTTGCTAAGGCAAGGCTCTAACACTTATCTTCAACAAAAAATGGCTCTTAGCACAACTTAGTAGGGACATGAAACAAGGACACCAACATGTGGTTGCTAGCTAGGGTTTAATTCAACAAATTTCATTAAAATGCAAGTAAAAGATACTAGAACCATTCAAATAAAGAAGGATTTGCAGAAATTCACTTACATTTATCAAGCATTCACATAGCCAAACCCTAGTTGTAAACC
>JZKD02S0914478.1:0-13951 GCA_000966675.3 Picea glauca
CTTGCATTTGAAGCTTATCCATTATTCTCTTGGTTATAATCTAGTCCTCTGTACAATATATGTAATGTCCCTTTCCAAATAGGAGCTCCAGAGAGGAGGCTTAATGGTCTAAACAGCCATGTTAGATTATAGCCAGGGACATACAAGGGTAAACATGGTTACTAAAGGTCACTTCAGCCGAGGGTGTTATAATTAGAAAGTTGCATTGAGCTAAAAGTGACTAAAAATGCTTTTAATACAAAGTGAGCTAAAAATAGAACAAATGAGCCAAAAATAGAGTCAACATCGAATTAGGGTTTCAGGCAGCTATAAGAGAAGGTAAAGTGAACTAATTCATCATTATGAAGAATTTGATTTGTTAGTGAGGAGAGAGGCGCATCTCATGAGAGAGAGCTCTGTGGAGTTTAGGAGGAATACACCTAGGGGTTGATTTCAGTGTTGGGAGATCACATAGATATTCCATCGATCTTTAGCAGTAGTTACACATGTTGCAACAACAAGGGCGTACTTATTCAGGGTGAGGTGCAACTTTTGAGGAGACTTAGTGAGTTGAGCCAGGGAGAATCCATGGATTCCCGTCCGACCCAGTTGAGAGGAGGGTGAGGTGCATCTATTTCCTAATTTCCCATTAGATTTTGAAGGAGAAATAATCTTGGGCACATTACTGAGCCATTGAGGGTGCGACAGTTATGGAGGACACATTTGGAATTCTCGATAGATCATCAGATCTGATCCAGGGAAATCCTTCCAACCCATTTCAGAGGAGCCTAGGGCACTCAGTTTGAGACCCTTATAAGTCAATTCTGATGGAGGAATCACTAGGGCACAATTTCCAGTAGCAGTTGGGGCGCATTTCCCCAAGGGATCCATCTAGGATCTGTACAAATCATCAGACGATTGATCTTCAGTTGGTCAGCTGCCAAGAGTGTGCATGAGGTCAGGGTGCACTGTTTGAGATATTTTCCAAGTAGATTTGAGGAGTTTAGCCACCAGGGAAAACTTTCCAGACTTACAGCAGTTGTCATATGAGTTGTCGTAGCTTGCACTAGATCCTATAGCTCACCCATTGATCCAACAACTTTCTTCTATTACCGAGTAT
The DNA here is from genome assembly GCA_000966675.3 of Picea glauca. Lineage (NCBI taxonomy): Eukaryota > Viridiplantae > Streptophyta > Pinopsida > Pinales > Pinaceae > Picea > Picea glauca. Next base: position 1,100 of record JZKD02S0914478.1, read on the forward strand.
CATTTTTTAGTTTGCTTACTGTAATCTGCCTGAGATTATTTTGTCTCTGATCTAGCCGAGAGATTTATTTTATTCAGCCGCATATGACATTGTAATCTGCAGAAATATCATAATATATGATTTGCAGTCTATTGTGTCATTTACTATCTATATGCTTATTCATATGTTGTAAACACTTATTTATCTATACACACGCGCAAAAATCACCAAGCATGTTAAAACCCACAACTTAAACTCATCCAGAAACCCCAAGTGTATTAAATCAGACAACAGACATAGCATATTAGCAGCATTTCCTAGACTAGTTGGTTCAAGGATATCACAATAGATCATATCTTCCATAATTAACAAGTAATGAGAGCATGGACATATAATGAAATGGGAGAATGATACGATTATAATTAACTAAAAATGATATTATGACATGGAGTGAAATGGAAATTATCTAATCATAATACTTGTTAACACATTCAACCAATTAAATACATTCATTGCCCAACAAATATATTGACTACCAAACAAATATTCCAATTTATCAATGTTTATAACCCATAACAATCCTCTAATAATTCCTCTGTAGTGACCGGGACAAAGGAAACATCATATCAGAGTTTGATGACAACCAATATAAATACTCAGAATAGGGCAAAATGAGAAAGCCATGATCCACATTGACTTTGCATCAAATTCCCAGATTTAAAATCTAATGCCCAAAATCGTTTCACATTCCTGGGTTACGATTCAATTATATATTTTCTTGTTTTTTTTTATTTTAAATATCACATATATTCCAACCAATTTTCATCCCACCCAATTCTTATTCCAAGGGTTTCGACCAATTTGTGTAATTTCAATCAAACAAATCATGTATCCATAAGAACAATCATGAACTGTAACTCAACAAGCAAATCGAGCTTAGACTGATAGTTGGATAGGGGTCAAATCAGAGGGTAGTTTCATCAAAACCCTAGTTCCTTTTTTAAAACATCAACTCAAATTAACAATGAACCTTTCATCTATAACCCCAAATGTTTAGAAGCTACAACGAGGGTTTTGTAGTTATGTAAAACGCACGCAGATTCTCCATTAAGGCTATCACAACAAGTCGAGTTATGTTTATGACTTTAATAACCCAAAAGAAGTTCCCAAAAAACCACAAGTTTCAACCAGAATTTGAATAGCAATAGGATAGAGCTAGCATGGGTTCTATTTCATATTTTTCAAAATCTTCATTAACCCACAACCATACATGTTGAGAAATGTATCGATGAACCAAACCCCAAATGCAATCGATATTCCAAGTCGAATGACCAATTGTTATACACAAGCCGAGCTCCAAACACCGAAAAACCATTTTATTCACTCACATAGAACCATTTCAAGTTTACAAACACGTTGAATGCAACCACAACAGAGCCCACATCATAAACTATCAAGAAAAGCATATCATTTGATGTAGAATGGGCCAAGCGTTCATACCTACTCCAAGATGCTTTAAATAACCAGGGAAAGTTGTGAAGAGCAATTACACAACTACCAGCAAAGACCACGAGCTCAAAGAAACCTTGTATTACGAGCTACAATGTATTTCAATCAAAACCAACAAGCAAGAAAGGTGGTAAACCTTGGGATAAAACCCCATACACATGCATTAACTCCCATCAATTCACGTCGCCTCCAAAACACTTGCCAACTTTCCAACCATACATTACACGATGGAAACTAGGTAATGCCAACTCGGATTTTTGAATCCCACAATCGTACCATAACAAATGTGCATTAACAACATCAAGATTGATACCATATTCAACAAACTAACATATAGTCGAGCCCATTTAACCAATGTTCCAATTGTTATGACCATATTATAACGTTTCAATTATATCCAATATTATAACCATCATTATAACATATAAACTTATCAAATGTTATGTGCAACAATAGCAATACCCATTACATCAAATGTTGACATGAGACCATGTTTTGAAAACAATGTATATGCATATAACAAGTAATTAAACCACCTTTTCTTATATCATTAAAACATTGTAGTGAAGAGTTAGAGCCTTTGTAACCCAAATTATCATAGCACATGAACAAGGACCCTTTTTTTTTAATGACAATGATGTAGTGACGTATAGTGCTATAGAAAAATGCACATCATTCATAACCTTCATTTGTATAGAGAAACAATATGTACCTATGTAATAAGCGAGACATTATAATGATATAGTCATCAAACATTGTTGTTAAAGTAACTGCATGTGAACAACTTTTTAAGAGGAATTGAAAGATTCAACTCAAGTTAGTTTCTCTTTTAAGGGGTCCCACCTATTATTACTATTTATATTACAATAATAATAATAAAATTGCATGGTGCATTGCAATTCTTTGCAGGAAAGATCTAGTTGCACTTTTTTTCGTCAACAAAGACCTCGCCACAACCATATTATATCGAACGAAGCCTTGGTCGCACATATGACTGAAACTTGAAAACTTTGCCATTATGATAATCCCCTTGGTGACCTACACGCTAAACCTCTTAACCATGCCAAAAAAAAAAAATTTAAATGCATTTCAACTAGTGGTGGCCAGGCTGGGTGGTGGTGGCTAACCAACCCACCACCCACCTCCTTTGTCATTGTGGTCACAAGAAAAAATGAGATGGGTCCCGAGAGGTAGAGTGTGGGCTGGAGAATGAGGGGCTCGACCACTTTGTGTAGGGGGTAAAGCGATGGGGGATCGATCAGAGGTGTGGAGTTGCAGCTTGGAGCACGTAGGTGCAACTTGGTAGTGGGTGGGCCGAGGAGTGTTGTGCATAGGGAAAAGGTCACGACCGTGGAGGAGCTATGGTAGAGGTGGAAGCATAGGAGGTGGTCGATCTAGTGGATGAGGTAGTTAGGATAAGGATGGGCTGAGAGGAAGTAGCATGGGTCGAGGAGGGTTCTGCCCTAGTAGTTAGGTGAGGGTGAAACTGTGGTGGATGGGTGGTGTGCCCTCTCCACTTTAATTTTTTCAAAGAGTGGATCGAAACTTTAGGAAAGGGGAAGGGGAGGTCGTGGGTTCGACCCCCCTACCCTTTTCTTTGCATTATTTGCTTAGTTTCAACCTTTTTTGAGTGAGTAAAGAAGGGAGGTCGGGGGTTCAAAACCCTTGGCCTCCATTTTAACAGGCAGAAAACTACATAGGAATAAAACTCATAAATTTTTAAAGGGTTTTAAGGAAGCCCTGGAGGATTGGGCCTGGTAGCCAATAGGGGTTCGAATCCCCTCTCCCTTACAAATTAGCTCAACAAAACTCTCATAAAACAAGAACTAGTACTCATATACATTTGAAACAACAAAAATTGAACCTGAACCAAAAAAATATATTTGAACTAGAAAAATCATGGAATGCAAACCACTCTTTTCAGTGAAAACTCCATCAGAAATCACTATGACAGCAATGTAAACAATGAATCTTTGGCCTAAAATTCAAAACTTTCTTCAACTAACCATCTAGTTTTAGCAAAAAACTCTCACAAACACAACCAGTTTAAAAAATGTAGACACGACCAGGGTTGATCAAACTGAGCAAGACATTAAATCAAAACCCCGAGCAATCCTCTTTGAGAGAGAAAAATCCATTTGTTTGCAAGGGAACCGACATGGGTACTTGCTCTCTATTGTTAGTAGCTAGGAGACCGAGTAGCCTGATTCTCAGTTATGATACCAAAAAAAATCTGCTTCGTGTCCATGTTGTAGAGCACCCTCTATTTCAATGTCATGGCTCTCTCCCTTGATCGCATTGAGCAAATGGAGGAAAGAAAGGGAAAGAGAGGGGTTTTGTTCCCTTTAAATATTTGATTTTTTTTTTAAATTTTCTTTATTTTTGCATGAGAGGGGGTGTGTGGCACCCTCCTCTTTTTTCCCACATTTTATATATATATATATATATATATATAATTCTATTCATTTGGAGAACATTCCTGGAAACCCAAATGAGTTTAAAGTTGATGCGAGATAGTTGAAAGAACATCCAAAATCTGAGGCTTCTAGAATACTTCATATTACAGGTTTCCTTAGGTATCTATGTGAAGTAGGAATGCCTCATGAGGACGTATAGATAAAGTTATTTATATATTGCCTACCCTCGAGAGTACGAAATCGGGTCAAGGATTGTTTTAATCCAAAGAGAATATCTTCTCTCGTATATCTCATTAACAAATTTATTGAGCATTGGCGCCCAAATTTTCAAACATCTGAAGATTTCCTTCAAGATCTCATAGTATTACTCAAGGACGAAGGGTTCACCATTGAGATTATAGAAGATCTCGAGAAGATTCACCATGCTCAAAACTAAGAGCCCAAGGAAAAGGTTTACGAAGACGGTTATCACTCTCTTAAAGAAGAGAAATATTTACCTTGTGATTCTATTGAGGACAACAAAGACTTGTCTGAAGAACATTGTGATGTTGAAGAAGAGGCTCTTCATGAAGATGAAGTGTTGGTTTCTTCTCCTCCTTTTGATGAGGTCATCCAAGCCTCCATGCTTCCTACACATGAAGAAGAGAACATGGCGAGTTACACTCCTTTCCATGACTTCGATGATGCTCTATTCTATGATTCAAAAAGTGGGGAAGTGTTGGAGGAACCCTTGGATGCACTGGACCCTACATGTTATAATGAAAGTAATGATGTGATTAAGAATATTGATGAGTTTATATAGGTTGGGAGAAATAAATCGAATGTGATTCGTCGTGATGGAGATCCCATTTATGACATCGAATGTCGTTTTCAATTGTTGCCTTTATAACAAGCATATGTGATTGTCACTTACTTATGGGACATAAGTTGTTTTCAACCTATGGTTTGTTGTGGAGGTTTTTTTTTTTCATACACATCACAAAAAAGCCTCGGGTTGGGAGAATTTTTTTCTATTTAGGCTCAGTTTCATCCTTTACCTTGCGCCCTTTTCTCCCATAGACAACCATAAAACCTTCTATAAGTTCCTTCTCGTTCCTTCTCCTGAAACTCTCGGTGATAGCTTTCTAGTTGAGGATGAGGACCTGCCTTTGTCTGGTTTTCTTGGCCTTGTCATGGGATGGATAGGGCGGGGTTGTGGTGATATCTCGTTGCATGATTTTGTCCCTCCCCCCCCACCTACATGAGTTAGATTTTATGATTGGATATGTTATAATGACTGCTCTAACTCATGATATTTGTGTGCTTGAATTTTCCTTATGTTGGTTTGTAATGAAGCTCAAGGGTAGTGTTGAATGATGTTGTCATTGATGTCAAAGTTAGTGACTGGTGTTGAGCAAAAGGTATGAAGAACCTTACTCAAGAATTTTAAAATCTTTCTAGGATAAGGCAAGATAGTTGGGAATGTTACTGAGGGTTTAAAAAAAACAAAAAAAAAACCGGAGATATACATAAGTGTGTACAGGAAAAGAGATGAGAATAAAAGTAAAATCTGAACAATACCATAAGATACGCATGTGACATTGAAATTGGAACATTGATTTTTTTTTTATTAATTTCATTTTGAGATACAAAGCAAAATTCTCTTTACAAACCCCTGCGAGGATGGCACCAAAGTCAGATTTAGAAGCCTTCGATGGACACCATAAAAAAAGACTCTGACAACAAAAGAAATTGAAGCTAAATATCTGGATCAGCTTGCTATAAAAGTGTTGTCACTTGACTCTAGAAACATCTTTTATCAAATATGAAATCTAATCCATAAATAAACAAGAACACACGAACTGTAAAAGAAGATCATAACCTTTAGAAACAAGTTGTTGAAATATACAATTCAGTTTTGAATATTGTTGTCTTCAATAAGACCCGATTGTCATCAAGATGGTTTAGCTTTCTAGTAAACTCAGAATGAATGAAGAAAAATAAAAACTCACAAGTATAGAGCAGACCTTGTATCAGAAGTTCTCCTTTTGTTCTCTCCCTTTTGTCTCTTCTTTTGATTGACCTTTTATTCTTCTTCAAAACAAGTAATGGTAGTTCAAATACCTTTCTTTTGTTAAGCTTTAGTTAGCTTAACCACTAGTTTGAAACAAATAGATAATAATAAATATGGGTCTATTAAATAATAACTAAATAGGTGGGACCCATAATCTCTTTGTTAAATTTTAACAAAATATGACTCCTCCTTGTTACTCCCTTTTTATTGACTCCAATAATCAACATAATGTGAAATATAATAACCCAATATATGCTCCAACATTTGCCTTGTAACTCCCATTCACATAAATAGTCAAACAATTTTATATTTAACAAAAATAAAATATGATTGTTGACCAAAAATAGGATAATATCCACGTTGTCCAAAACATTATGTCTAAATATATCCTTGTTGTCCAAAACAAATAGTTTTTTTTCATGCCAATAACAACATGAAAATCCATATTTTCTATGAGAGGCGGTTTGCCTCTTTCCACTACTGCCCTCTTTTGATCTTTATGTTGCAGTGTTAGGAGGTTGATTGGAACCTTTAGGATGGATCTCGCTGATGACATGGGAGAAATTTTCTTTGATGTGAAGATGGGAGGATACTGATTCAGAGGAATTTTCAAAAGAGTTAGGGGAATTGGCCACTTTTTTCTGTTTATCAATCTTTGGTTCAGGCATGGTGGTTTTGAGCATTTTTCTTGCATGCGAGGACTAGACAGGCGAAACAATGCGATCAGCTTGGGCATTTGGATTGAATGGCGGTAGAGGAGGAGGTAATGACAATGATATTGTAGGCCAACCATTATGATGTGAAGCAGTGATGTAACCCCCCCCCTCTTCTCTCTTAAAGGCTACGTGACCTCCCGGTCAAGGATCTTCAACTCCGAACCGAATTGGCTCTCTGAGACTTTAATGGTCTCACTTGTGAATTAACACAAGTCCTCTCAGTTCTCTAGTGCAGGTTCTATGGCACCCGTGACCTCTTTCCGCAACTGTTGAACTCTTAGGTCTCATGCACTATCTCTTTTCTCGTTAGCCCCTTGTCGCATGTGACCTCGGGCTAGGTCCTCCCGTAAACGCACAATTGCGGATGCACCCAAGAGTGGTTTGGGTTCAACCGCTTTTCTCCCCGCAATTTATCTCCAGTTGCCACGTACCTCTTCACCGATACAGTGGTTTCGATTGCGGCCCACTCACAAAAATTTAACGTCTAGGCACTTTCTAGCCCCGCAATCGAGCGTGATCATCGATCTTACGATCTTGATGGTACTTCTGGATTGATGACTAAGATTTGTCTCTTCCAAACCAAGGATTTAGATCTAATTCTCCTGAATCGGACGACTGATATTTACTTCGGGTCTTTACCTGGAGCCTATGGATTTATGCCACCTACCCTCTTGATCGGACGATTGACATTTACTTCGGGTCTTGATCCGAGATCCATAGATTCACGCCACCTGTTCTTCAGATCTGACGGTTCAGATCTACTTAGGATGATCTAACACCTGAGATTTTCTTTGGACGATCAAACAGTTGAGATTTACTTCGGACAGTCCCAAACTACTTCGGGACTTCGTAAATTTGGCAAGTTCCCTCTCTTGCATGTGCGAAACTATTAGCGATATTTCTGGTTAAGGGGGTAAATGCTAAGAAATGGGTAAAAACCCTATTGTCCTAAGTTCTGAATGCAAATGTGCCCATGGTAAACAACGAGCAAATCTGGATGGCAGGATTTCACGTGCCCGGATCAGCGGCGCACATCGGATTTCGGAGCCCCCCCCGCCTTTCTACCTTTAAGCGGAGGGGGGGGGGGTCCGGAATCCAGGGCCCACCTCTTCAACGGTCGAGATCAAAGACCTCTTCAATGGTCGAGATCAAAGCGCCCAGATCAACGGCATGCGAGACGATTCCAGACCCCCCCCCCGCCTTTCTACCTTTAAGCGGAGGGGGGGGGTCCGAAATTTAGGGTGCATCTTTCCGACGGCTGCGATTGAAGCGCCCGGATCAACGACGTGCAGGCAATCTAGACCTCTCCCTTCTATTTGTGTTTAATCAACGTGGACCCTTTTCTCGTCATGTCAGCTAGTGGACCATCCTCCCTCTTGCCACTTGTCCTCCTCCTGATCGTGCAATGAGGTTTGCTCCCCCTAGCCCTTCCTCATCCTCCGGCACCCGTCCGTTTCCCCTTGTCTGGTCCATGTGGCCCCTTCCCCCCATCTCATCATCCACTCACCACCTTCCATGTGTCCTGCTCCCTCCACTTATTGTCTTTCGCCATACATCTTCCCCTTCCGCCTCTCCCACACCTCATCGCTTCTTACTTCACCCCCCGTAGTTTTGCCCCCATCACTCCATTGTTGTGCCCCATCTTTCGCGTTGGCCTCCACGCCCATGGACCATATCGCTCAGCTAATCCAGGTGGCAGCGTGAAGGGCCATCCACGTCCCCTAGGTGCCGAGTTGGCCGGACCATCCTCAATCCCAAGGAAGCAGTTATTGATGTGATTGGTGGTGGTTAGACATCGTCTCCGCCATAATGGGAAAGTCCGGCGACAAATTAAATGCATGTCGATTCGCCTACGGAGCTGTCAGAGGTTCGATCGCGTCTGCAGAAGGTGCCCGATTAGTCAAGGATTGCAGGTGCAGGTTGTCAGAAGCCATGCAGACGCAAAGTTGTTAATGCAACGTCTCGATTTTGTTATTGTTGTTGTTTTGAGTATATGTAGGCGTTTTCGCCATTTTTGTATCTATCGATGGTAGAGCGAAGCTCCCGACTGTAAAGTTTTAACAACCATTCTGGTTTCTGGGTTATGCATCTGTGTTTCAGATTTCTTGTTTTATGACAAACAGTTTTCCTTTTCCATCTATGTTTCGCCTCATACCAGGGAATTCATGATCGAATGATTCGCTTGAATTGTTGCAGTTTCGTTATGATAAAGGATTTGTCGTTACATTACTATACTCTCTGGTCTTCTTTGTTTGAATGTAAGAGGATCTTGCGTTTGGGCATTTTCTTCTCCAGTCTGTTACAAACCTGATGTTTTTTTTTTTACAGACCTTCGCACTCTTCTCATACAATTCTTCCACCTACTCACCTTTATTACAACCCACTGTTTGAATTTTATCTAAGACCTCACTCGCCCATGCATGCCTGGTCTAGTTTCAGAGTTGAGAAGATATTGTTCTGAGTTTTCTTCCATTTCATCACCCCTTTAAAAATCGTGACATTAAACTGATGGGTGTCAGGCTCAGCTCCTTCAAGCAATCCAGGACTGACTTCTGACGCTAACAGAAACGCTAAGGCTCGTGCACCTTGATTTGATTGGACGGTTGTTGGTCCTCTAAATCGGTGATCCAACGACCATTGTCACTCTCCCTCCTGAGCTTTTGACTTCCTCTGACTTAGAAGATTTTCTAAGTATCCAAAGGCCTCGACCTTTGTTCCTCCTATGAGTCTGTCTCTTAGACCTCGTCTACACTTCTGGAAAGTGCTACCCATTCTGATCTTTCGTCAATGGACTTTGACTTCACCCTGGTGCACACTTGCGCTCTGCGTGCAAAATTGCACTGGTTATTCCTGAGTTTTCAACTTACTAAGTCTCTAAGGGACTCGGCCCTTCTGCGCCTTTCAAAAGTCTTTCTAGTGCCCTCCTGGCACAGTCTGTGCTCGATCTCCTGAGCTTTCGAACTTGAAACAAGTTCACCTCTACGCGCACTCCTTTTGCTTAGTATGCACACTCTGCATACAAAAGTTCCACGCTATATCTTCTGAGCTTCGAGTCGAAAAAGACTACCTTACACGCACTCCTTGCGTTCAGTATGCACTCCTTGCATAACTTACAGAAGAGAACAATTGAAACTTATACTAACATCTTACAGTTTCATATACTCAAAACAAAAACTCATTCATTCATGAAAAAAACAATAACAAGGAATTGCAAACAGTAACAACACTATGCATTTGGATCAATTTTCCTCTATTATATTCATTCAAAAGTAAATGGCTACAGCTATGATCAAACAACAACTAAAAACTCGGAATTTTCCTACTAACTCGCAGCAGCTTCATTTGGGCATACAAAACCTCTATTTATCTCAGAAGGTCCTTAGGGTCCCCCCCCCGACTACTCGTCTACTCGAAATGAAAACCTAACTGCTACCAAAGTTTGGTTACATTCAAGGCTAGGAGTGAAACTCCCAAATCACTCATGATCATCAGCTTCCAAGCGCTTGATCTTCTTCCATTTTTCCAATCATCTCTAAAATATTCGCAGTAACTCCCAGCGTTTCAGATTCTGAAATGATCCCCCAATGCTGAGTTGTCCTGCCACGTGTGCTTGATGACGATGCTCCTGCATCATACTCCCCTGGACAAAAATTTATGTACTCCTGTCCATGAGCTCTTGCAGCGACTTTCCATGCTTCTAGGTATCAGCTTCATTTTCCCAACTGGAATCTTCTATTGGGTGTCCCTTCCACTTGACCAGATATTCAAAATGGGTCTTCCTCCTGGTCTTCTTGCCAATCCTCTGATCAATGATCTTCCACATATGTGGCTTTTCTGCTATAGGCATTTGTTTCTCCCACTAAATCTTCTCTTGAACCTTTGATCCCTCTGAGTCATATTCTTTGTAAGGGTACAGGTATGAAATGTTAAATATGGGTGATATGACCACGTCATCTGGAAGCTCAATCTCATAGGCATTTGCACCAAACTTCCTTAATATCTTACATGGCCCTATCTTCTTCATCTTCAACTTGTTATATGTTCCCCTAGGGAACCTTTCTTTCCTTAGATGTGTCAGAACCCGATCTCCTACTTCAAATCGAAGTTCTTTGTGATGTTGATCAACTTTGCGCTTGTACTCTTGGTTAGATCTTTATAACTATCCTCTGATCTGGTTTTGGAGCTTATGCATTTCTGCAGCAAAATCTTATGCTCCAGCGCTTCTGATCTCACTCTGTTCCAAGTCTCTCAACTTAGATACTCCCCTAGGTTGCATTCCATATAGTATTTGGAATGGGCTCTTTCCAGTGCTCCTGTTGGGTGAGTCATTACATGCAAATTCTGCTTGTGGCAGAATTTGATCCCATTGATTATGATGCTCAGTGACCAGACTCCTCAATAAGTTTCCCAAACTTATGTTTACCACTTCAGTCTGCCCATCTATCTGAGGGTGATAAGTTGAGTTGAAGGACAAATCTGTCCCCAACTTCTTCCACAGTGTTCTCCAAAAATGACCAACAAATTTAGTGTCTCGGTCCGAGACAATACTCCTGGGTAGTCCGTGAAGTCTCACAACTTCCTTGAAAAATAGATTTGCAACATGTGTTGTGTCACTGGTCTTCTGGCATGAGATAAATTGTGCCATCTTTGAAAACATATCCACCACCACAAATATGGAATCACATCCTCTTTGCGTTCTTGGCAATCCCAACACAAAATCCATGCTTATTGCATCCCAAGGCCTCTCTGATATTGGCAATGTTTGATACAATCCAGTGTTCTGTCTTTTTCCTTTTGCATGTTGGCAGATTCTGCATCTGTTCACAAACTTTATCACTTCCTTTCTCATACCTGGCCAATAGTATGAATTGCTCAACTATGCAAATGTCTTATCATGGCCGAAATGTCCATCCAATCCTCCACTATGCTTTTCCTTCAAAAGGTTATCCCTCACTGAGCATTTTGGTATGCATAACTTGTTGGCATGTTTATAGGCAGAGTGTGCTTGTCATTGATGGCAAGAACAGCAGCGATGATGGCATGATTACAGGCAGAGTGTGAAATGACGGCAAACAGGAAAGCAACAATGATAGCATCGGGAACGACGAGACCATGAGAAATTGTTGTCTACAAGCTCAAGAGGACTAGAACAGGGCACAAAATTGGAGTTTCTAGATAGCCAGAGGTTATCATGAAGGCCGCAAGTACCATGCACAGGATTCCTTAGAATCCATGAGTTTGCAGAAGGAATCAAAGCTCAAGAAGAATAGCACAGTGTTGCACGCAGAGCGCAAGTGTGCGGAAGGATCAAAAGTTGAGGCCTTTGACACTTAGAAATTCTTTCAAGTCGGGAGGAGGTGTAAGATCAATAGGAGGAGTGACAGTGGTCGTTGGATCGAACATTGTGAGGAATATGGACCATTAGATCAGAGCCCCAACAGGAGGAATGAGTGCACAAGAGAGGAACAAATCCCATCTGCTGGATCTGAGCGCAAAGGACCAGCAACCATTAGATCATGTGGATTTGCAAGAAGGATAAGCTCAGGAGGAATACCCGACAACCATCGTATTGAATTAGTGGAAGGACAGGATAAGCAAGGGCTGAGATCTGAGATTTCGATCACCCGAATTCCCGTCAGTCGTCAGATCAAATCAAAGTTGGAGGGTTGTTGGATCTAAACCAAGGCAAACTTGCATCACATACAAATCAAGTCATCGATCCAGGATCATGATCAACGAACGTCATTCATTTTGGGTCTAAATTTGCGAGGAGGTTACGCTTCACAGAAATCTCACTTTAATAATTTTAAGTTTGAGATCTGAAATCCTCGAAGCTTGGAGAGCCAGAGAGCCGAAGTAAATCTAGATCGTACAATCATCTGAAATAGATCTCAGATGTCAGATCATCTGGATTAAATCTCAAGCATCGGATCATCCTAAGCGGATCTGGGTCATCTGATCCAGAGCGTCAKTTTGAGATTTGAAATCTCCGAAGTCCGGAGACCCGAAGAGCCGAAATGAATCCTCGACCATGGGATCATCCGAATCAAACTTCGGCAGTTAGATCATTCTAAAGTGGAAGGATAGGATGATTTAGGAAAAGAGCGCACTAATATTAGCGGTCGAGAATCGGGGACTCAGATCTACGGTCGATAGGGTATATTGGACCCCCCCCCCC
>JZKD02S0914544.1:0-13950 GCA_000966675.3 Picea glauca
AAGAAGGAATAGAAGACCAACAAATATAATGGTGAAAAATTATATGGAAATTAAAATGCACAAATAAAAACAAGATATTTATGTGGTTGATCTTACATAACAAGGCTCCCACATGGGATGTTCTTCAAAAGATGAATTTTATAGGCCTAGGATGGTGTTGTCAATGTCACCAAGCATACGAAAATATAGTTTATCTCATGTTGGAATGTATATACCCAAAGGAGGTATGGAAAGAGGTGGAAATATTAATAGGGATTGAGAATATCTAGGAAGGGGAAAGTCTTTAAGAGGCTTTCACAACTTGATGTAACATAAAGGAAATTTCCAAGATCATAACACTAAAACTTAAAATAGTTTTAAGAGTATGGCTTGCTAGAAATATAAAGTTAATTGAAGACAAAGGGACACTTCCCCTCAAATGTGTTGTATAATCCTTTCAAATATTTTAAAAACCTACCCATAGGTGCAGAAAAAAACTATCTCTCATATGCAAGGCGAAGTGGCAACAAATAAGGATATTCCATGGTTTTTGTTTTGTGGTGCATCACAAGGGAACCCCTATAAATGAGGTTAAGGAGGCATTTTATACTTATCTTCAGATCAAAATATTTCTTTTAAAGTTGGAATTCATTAATAAATTAACAACTTTTGTGAATTGATGGCTTTAAAGATGGTCCTAAAACTAGCACAAGAATTTGGTGTAACCCAATTAGAAATTTTTGGAGATTCAAAGTTGGTTATCCAATGAATGCTCAAAGAAATTGATCTCAATAATTTTACATTACAACCCTTGTATGATGAAGTTATGAATATAGTTACATCTTTCTCATATACATCTTTGTCTGATACTTATAGGGACAAGAACATTGCTATAGATGGGATCTCAAAAGACAAAGTTGGGATGGAACAAGGAACTTGGATTATTTCAGTTATCCAAAATGGAAATATTGTAGAATATATTCATGAACCTTGGACCTAACTTTATCCATTGTACAACTTATATCTCAATTTTTGTATAATGATGGACTTTCACAGATCTTTGGATGAATGATTAATGCACTTTTTTCAATGTCATTTTTGTTCCTTTGAAGAGGCTATTGATGTAGCTGAACAAGAACAACTTTTTTTGTGTGTGTGATGATGGATTGGCCATAAGGATTTTATGTAAATGGATTAACAACACTTATGAATGTCATGGGCATTAGACAATGTATTTTTGTTCCTTCGAAAAAATGTCATAGAGTAATTAATAAATTAGAAGGATGTTACTATAAGTATAACAATGGAAGTTTGGAGGGGTAATAAATTAGTAGGTTAATCTTGTAGCAATCTTCCTTCTATCAGAATCTGATAACTCAACAATTCAAATTTCCATTAAATCTGAAACTTCGATTGTTTTTCTAAACATTTGGGTCGGTTTAAAATGGGGCAAAACCCTTGGGAGAAAAGTTCTATGATATGTGAAACTTTGATCATAAAAAACTTGGGCTAGCCGTACATTTTTTGTTGAATTCATCCCCATTTTTCCTAAAAATGGGGTCCCTTTCCTATAATATCAGTCCATTCAAGTGCGAAATATGTTATTCATCGACATGATAATTTACATTCATTACTTTACAAGTAACTATATATCATAAAAATATTGCATAAAAGGTCCAACACCTTGGCAATGGGTGAGAATTCTCTCTCCAACTCATAGGTACCTATAAAACCTTAAGTAATGAGACCCACACGAGGCTCATAACACAGACAATTGATTCAACACAAAATTCAATCCAAACATCATATTAAATATCATTCATTGTTCTTTTTATTCTTGGTTTGAAATTCTTCCCATGTACTTTTAAATCTTCATAAATCTTCCCTAAAACTTAAAATTCTCCGTATTTTACAAAGATTTGAACTTATGGATGTGGAAAACTGCGTTATGCAAATAATTTTCCATGTTAGATTCGAAATTTGGAGTCCATGAAGAATAATTTCCTTCGAAAGATTTGTCTTTCCTTTTGCATATTGTAGAAGTAGGTAGTATTGTAAAGGGGAGACATTGTACCTATAACATGTTTGTAACAAATTAAGATGAATATATAACAAAGGTTTGAGTTAACTAGATTTTAGGGATTTTTGAAAATAATACATATTTGGCATATTTATGACTCCTAGCTTATCTTTTGTTTTTTTAAATCTTCCTCTTATGGCACAAAGAAAGTTAACATGGATGATTATTTTTAAAGGAGAAATGATTGTCTTAGAAAAGTCACATTGATGAGTGATTTCACGATAAATTTGGATGAGATGAATGATTTCATATTCAACTCTTACTTCAAATGTGTTCAAAACAATACAAACTCTTACTTCCTTAATCTTGGGTGTCCATGTTACATGTCCATATTAATGCAACATTATTTCCTTGTTTTCTACCTATCTATCTTCGAAAAAAACCCCCATAAAAATAAATAGTTATACTTAAAGATATTTTCATTTAAGTTTTTTAAAATAATTTACTAACAACATTTCCTCCCTTCCTCATCTTACATTTCATCTTCCAATTTGCACATCCATCTTCCATTTCACATTCACATTTCCATTCACTCATTAAAATATATCCTAGTTGTTAGATGGCTTTGACATAAATTGATTTTAGATGTTCTTTCTCATTTTTCTATACCCTCATGGAAAAGTGGGAGTTTATTGCAAATTTGGCTTGTATTTGACATGGTACTCAAGTTTTGGTGCAAGAAACAGTCTAATATATACTTCATATTAAATAGCATACCCCCGAAGTGAGAGAAAGAGAACACTGAATTATTCTAGTGATTACGATGCTCAAAGATAAAAGGTATTTATCTTGGATGATCGATGAAAAATCAATAAAGGATCCATTCAACAACTCCATTTATTTCTTATTCATTTGTACACGGATGATATCGTATCTAGTGGCTCAAACGATAAGATTCAACGAGTTAATCATAAATAGATGTATGGCGAGAGGAATATTGGATTAAGAGGGAATTGAGGGTGATTGTTATATATTGGGACATTTTCATGGGTAACTGGTACAACTCAATCAGAGAGTGAAAAAAATTGGGTGAGATGGGATCAAAACAATAAATTGCACAAAAATCAAAGAAGATGTTGCTTGCTCACACATGTGTTATAATTGATGGTTGTTTGATTTGCCCCATATTGAATGGCACATTAACCTTCCCATAAGTTTTTAACACATTCATGTTACTTGTACACATTCTATGTCAATGCTTTGATACCTCAAGTCTAAATTGACATAAAAATTTCCCTGCCACTAAAATTCATTTAATACCCTTAACTCTTATGTGGAAGATATAATCCAAGCACCTTCAACTAATCCTAATGCCACAAAGCAACAAACCTACATCATTTTAAAGAAACCATCTTCTAGTATGTAAAATGTTGATAACATGGTTTATAGGGAAAATATGAAAGTTGCTCTACCTACATCCATGTATCCTTGATCAAGTTATCAAAAAGTATTGTTATTTAAGAAATGTACAATTTATATTACTCGTCAGGTTCCTTTTGTTAAGACAGATTGTCATGGTTCAATCTCATTCTATTTTAACAAGGCTACATTTATGGAATATACATGTACCAAAGAGATATTTCAATGTAGTTAAGATTGTTGAAGATCCTCCACACACTTGAGATGGATTGATTGAAAATGATTTTCAAATTTCATGGACAAAGTTTCATACTAATCTTAAAACCCCACATTAAAGAAAGAAAAAAAAATCATGGACAAAGTTTCGAAGGGTTTGGGTTAATCATTGATATAATCACGGGTACAAATCAACATTTAATGTTGTAAATGGACTTTTTCATTAACATTGTTGGAGAAACCCATTGAGTCATTTGTCATCTAGTTAGTTGCTCAAAGTTAGAATGTGAACAAAGACGACTAACCTAACCAAACAATAAGAGATTTCATGTTGTGGAATAGTCTATTTAATCTAGTGGCCTTGGGGCCCATAGCCATCATTGTTAATCATTTTTTATAAGAATAAAAAATTTGCCAAGTCTACACACGACTTCAATTATTCAACCATTGTTCTTATTTTACATATATATTTTAAATGGTAATGTTGTGGGTAGTGGTACATGTATGAGATGTTTGATTAATGGTCAAGAATTGAACCTTGGTTATGCTTAACATTACATATTATGTTAAAGTTTTATAATCTCTCAACAAGTCAATGGACGAAGGCAAGGAAGTATTCACATTGAGAAGAACTCATGGGTAGAGATAGGAAGATCAACAAATAAGTACTAGCATACCCCCGAAGGGGGAAAGAAAACACCGAAGTGAATCTAGATGGTTAACTTGTTTAAAGATCATGGAATTTTGTCTTTAGATAGAAAATGAATACTTCAAAAGAACCATCTTCATCCCACAAATCGGGAAATATTTTCAAAAATCTAGTAATTGGCCTCAAACCTGTGATCAACGCTTAAAAGAGAAACCATCCCTCGGACCATTCAAGAATGCAACGGAAATCACCTACAAATTCCACAGTGATTGTTCAACCATCTACTATCACAAAAGAAACAATGGTTCCCGATATTTGTTTTCATAAAACAAATAGATATTAGAACTAAAATGACAAGATGCACCACTAGTAAAAATATACAAGACATGTAGCTAACAAAATATTAATGGTACATCTACGGGACATATATTTGTATACCTTTGACCTAAAATTCTTTGTCAGTTTTGACAAAACCTGTGACGATGGCTCTTTGCAACGTTGATAAGCAGTCTTCTCCCGTCAAGCGTATTGGCATGGCACTCATAATATCTTTCAGTAGATTTTCCTTTGAGTATAGAGCTGCCATTGTTCCATTATGCCCATGAAAGATCTGAAATGAGATACCAACCATTATCTTTACACTATCTTAGTTCATGATCCACGTCCAATAAATGAAATTTTGCCCATGAAAGATCTGAAATGAGATACCAACCATTATCTTTACACTATCTTAGTTCATGATCCACGTCCAATAAATGAAATTTGAAAACATAAGAAGGAAAAAATATGCGCCTAAAGGCATTTACAGACTCATTTTCTCTCTTCATCCTTACAAGTCAACAATGAACAAAATTCCGAAAAAGAGAGTCCTGAAAGAATTACACTGCATTGCTAATATGCTGTATCAACCATAGTTACCAATTCAGAAAGAATTTGATTGCCTAAAATTCAATACTGGAGTATACATGTTAAAAATATTAAAACATATTAAAAAAAATTCAATGTTTTCAAAGCCTTGCACCTGGCTGGGTTGTTTTCCTCTATTTAGAGGATAACAGTTGTTATTTCTCTGGCTGGACTGTTTTCCTCTATTTGATAGAAATGTTGTTGTTCTTGTATCTAATGTTGTATAAATCTGCTCAGACAGGGGAAGCGAGGCGAGGTCGATAACAAAGATAGGGGAAGCCCTATTCTGTTTCAATTGATGGAACTGGTCTGCAAATGCCATGAGCTGGAAGAAGAAAACATGGAGCTTGCCGTGCTGAAAACTTTACTTTCTGTGGTGACCTCGGTCTCGCTGCAGAATCACGGCGATTGCCTTTTCCAGATCGTGAGGACTTGCTACAATTGGCAGCTGGTAGTCTCAGGACCTGCAACAATT
Organism: Picea glauca; assembly: GCA_000966675.3. NCBI lineage: Eukaryota > Viridiplantae > Streptophyta > Pinopsida > Pinales > Pinaceae > Picea > Picea glauca. The sequence continues at coordinate 5,665 of JZKD02S0914544.1, forward strand.
ACAATTGGCAACTGGTAGCGAGGACCTGCTACAATTGGCAACGAGTACTTAGAGGACACGCTACAGTTACAATTGGAAGTTGTTAGAGGGAGGTTGGCAGCTGGCAAGACACGTGGCAGATTGAGAGTGGTTTTTGACGTACGAAAAGGGCTGAGGGGGACCGTCCACTAAAAAAGCCTTCGGCGTAATTAACGGAAAGAGATTTTAATGGTAACACGTGTTTTGTAGCACATATTTTCAAGGAAATTCTTTTATTTTTTCTTTCAAAAATTTGAAGGAAAAGTTCATTTTGTAGCGAAACAGAACAAGTTAATTTTGCAGCGGACCGTTTTTTCAATTTTTTCTTTTAGCGTTTTATTTTGCCTTTAATGGAATTTAGAAATTGTGGAAATTTGATATGGCATAAATTGCAATATGAACCCAATTAGAAATGGGCATCAAAGAATCTATGTAATGGAAAAATTGCAAAAAACCAATTTCTCATTTCCTAATTTTATCTTTCTAACCAAATGTAAGTGTCGTCTGTTATATGACAGTACAGCAACAATTATGTGGCCGATGAACGCAGAAAGGTATAATAAATCTACAAACCCTAGAATAAACTCTAATTAAGGTTTTGTGTGCACATATATCAATTATAGAGAATTGATTTCTGAATAATTTGTTGCAATGACATAGTTATTTGGGCATTTGGTAATGCCAGTGAATAGTTTAAATCCCCAAATCCCCCAAACGTTTGCCAGCAAAAAAATGAAACGCACATGGCATTCGGCATTACCACAGCTCGCCAGCGAAAAAATGAAACGCATATGGTATTCTGCATTATGACAGCTCCAGCCAAAAATTGAAACGCACATGGCCTTCAGCATTACCACAGCTCGCGTTATGAAATTAAAACCTGTAAATTAAACCACACATGTTCAAATTAATGAAATGTGTAAATTAAACTATTTGGCTCCACTTTTATCTTACCATTCTATGCAAATACTTTAATCTTTTCTAATCATGTAGATGTGGCAATAAGTTGGTGGACACAGTTAGTTTTAAACAGGATTACGTAAATGTAAAAAAGTAAACATATAAACTGATGTCTTTATAATAGCTCAAAAGTTAATGGTTGAAATCAGAGCCATTCGTTTATTGTGACGACTAAAAATATTCTAGAGATATTTAATCTTGTTTATAAAAAACTTATTAAAAACTAAAAACCTATTAAATGTGCCCATGATCAATAGATGTAGTCTTTCGACGTAAAACGTTTCCTTAACTAACACCCATTTGGTAGTAACAGCAACATTCCGATATCCATATCCATATAAGAATGAGTTCCAAGTGTTTTTATTCCCATCTCATTTTTCCTTTCCATACACAAACTATATAAACATACAGGAAGGAAGGGAGAGGGAGCTAATCCATTCCTTTTCCCCGACCCTGAACTGAAGCTCGCACAGAGCGGTCAAAATCAAACGTATGGATAAAATCCATGGCTGCCTTTTGTAACCACTTTTCGGCCTCCGCCATGAAGGAGGGACTCAGTCTGATCATGAGAACACAGAATTCGTTCAGGTCGAGAGCCCCGTCGCCGTCCAAGTCGCCTTCTTCGATCATCGCCTGGAGCTCGTCGTCCTTCATGGATTCCATGCCCAAGAGCGCGGCGTTCTTCTTGAGACTATGGAAGGTGATGACGCCTTTCTCTGCATCCGCCAAGAGACGGAAGCCATTGCACATCTCCTCCATTAGCCCCTCTTCCCCGATTGTCTCTGCCATCATCGGGAGGTAGTCCTCAAACACCACACTGGTTTCTACTTCTTCTCTTACTCTTGCCATCGTTGGTTCCCTCGTAAAAATTCAACTAAATTAGTGTGAATTGCACAGAAGAATGAAATGTGGAGGGAGGATATGGAGGGACTATTTCTAACAGAATGAAATGTGGAGGATATGGAAGGACTATTTATAATCGCAGAAGAGTATGCTATGGATATCGTGCGTGCCACAACAACAATTGTAGCTTCCTGGCGGCCGCTGTACGCCGAGAAATATGTGATTCGTGGGCATGCGAAATGACATTCATTAGTCTGGAGATAGCCCCGAGCCCAGGAAGTGTGGTATGGTGGGCCCGCGCCCCGGCAATGGGCGGTGGCTGCGCGTGGGCACCGCTTTATCCAACTTGGAAGGAAGCCTTGGCAATGAAACCGACACGGGACTTACACGACACACAACCGATTCAAACCAAAAGTCAATCTAAACATTTTTAACATTTTCAACAGGGACGCCAACCATCAATATGGATTCATCTAAATCGAATTTTTTTTTTTTATATAAATTTTTTAAATATAATGTTGTCACTAAAAATTAAAAATATTGCAAGTTTTTCTCACATATTTAAAAAAAAAAACTATTATTAAATTAAATATATTTAATATTTATTTTTAATATATAAATATTTTAATTTATAAATATTATAACATAAATTGTTAATTTTTAATTTAATATTTATTTTTAATATATAAATATTTTAATTTATAAATATTATAACATAAATTGTTAATTGATGATGATTAATTTCCATTTATATCAGAATTAGTTTTATAGGATCCCAAGAAAGAAAGATAAATGATTACTAGGATTTTTTCAGGATTTTATTTTTATGGTGGGAAAGCATTAAGAGAAAAGTTATGAGATTACTATAATTTTTTTTACTAACTAATATTTTGAAATTATTATTATTAAAAAGAAATTTATTAAATAAAAAATTTATAAATATATTATTAAAAATAACATTTATTTAAAAATATTAGTAACTAAAACAAATAAAATTAGATATCATATATTAACATATGTGACTTAAAAGTAGCACTTAAAAGTATTTCATAAATAGAACTTTAAGTATTGCATGGTAGTTAGTCCTTTTCAAGTAAATTTGGAAATGGAGATGATAATTCACCCTATAATTATTATAAGCTATACCCAAGTCAGTATAAACATCAACGATATACTAACTAGGGGCTAGCTTCATAGTCTTAAAGGAAATAAACTTCTAAGGATTTTAAATGAGAAAAATTAACATAGATTTCGTAGAAAAGTTGGAATTCAAAGAATTACACATAGGCTTACAAAGGATGGAGGAAGACGTGTTTCTTCATGGTGACACATAGTTTATGGATTTTTGGCATATTGCTAAATACAAGTGGTATTGGCAATCTTTGGCCACATTCATACTTTATTGTGTAATGTCCCCTTCCAAGTGATTATGATGACTCAATAGCCTATACGACTCCCATAGGCTATAGTCAACAAGGAAAAAGGGAGTCAAGAAGGGTCACTAGGTAAAATTTTTGTTGGGGTTTTGGGCAAAAATCTTCCACTGGAGGTTTAGTTTCGGTGGTGCAATATCCACCCTAGCTAGACAAGAGGGGGATTCATCTGGAATCCTCATTTGAGTTCATTGTGGTGCTTGCTTTCGTTTTGGAGAGAATTTGAAGTCTAATCAGCTCGCGAAGGGGGTTTATGACAAATTTTTGGAGGAGATTGTTCGTCAAGGCGGAAGGTGTCAAGAGGGTTTCACACACCTACAAAAGAAGGCATCCCCGCGGGTTGAACTAGGGTCATCACGCGAGGCCTCACTAGACACCCCACATGCATCCCACGAGGACCCCTGTGAATTGGGGTTCTGCAACAACTCGTTGGATTGGGTCTGGGAAGAGATTTGAAGCAATTGGAGGACCAACTGCAAATCATTAGGGCACACCGACATCACTTCATATGTGGATTTCACTTAGAGCTTGATGGACAGGTTTGACCAGAAGGACCCTGAAATACACTTCAGGGAGTTGGCACAATTGAAACAAATAGGCACACCAGAAGCATACATCACACAATTTCATAAAATGATGGTTATGGTGACATATATCTCTCAACAGAGGTTGGTGATGTTATTCACGAAAGGACTGGTTGAACCCTTGAGAGGATGGATGAAGGCCTTTAGGCTAACCACATTGTATGAGGTCATCATGAGATCCTAGGATATGAAGGACATTCAACAAGAAGGCTTTGAAAAAATCCTTCATCCTTCAAGGAGGAAAGGAGACCAAATTTCCCTAGAACTCATGGATAGGGAAGGGCAGAATGGATGAGGATACTCATAGAGAACTAAGGACAAAGAATCTTTGTTTCAACTACAAAGATCTGTGGGAAATAGGTCATAGATGTATGGGAAAGGGTAAAGTCCATTATATTGAGGTAGTTTCCGACAAGGAGGATGACAGTGATGACAAAGGTATTGGACATGACAGTAGTGAGCCCTCGCAGACTACAAAGTAGGCACCATTACATGGTAGCCCTAAGGGGGTAACCATTGCTACACTTTCGGGAGCCCTTGAATACTACACCTTCATGATTAGAGGCATTTTGCAAGGGAAGAGAGTTACATTATTAGTGGATGGTGGAGCTACCCACAATTTCATTGATGTTGCACTTGTCAACTAGAGGAAGATCCCTGTGGAGGATTTTGAGGGATTCAATGTGGTAGTAGAAAATGGATACAAATTGATGTGCACTCAGAGGATTCGAGGACTAGAAGTAACCTTGGGTAACTACACATTGACTGACTAATTTTACATCGTGGATTTAGAAGATACCCATGTGGTGTTAGGAGTTCAGTGGCTATACTCTTTGGAGGATATTCACATGAATTATAAGGACATGAGAATGGAGTTCCAGGACAAGTATGGGTAGCGAGTTGTCCTGAGGGGTATGTCAACAGGTGTCCCCATGATCGTGTCTAACCACCGCATGGAGGCCATTTTTAGACACGGGGATGTTGCTTGCACAACAGAGTGCTTGATCACTATGGAGAAACCATCATAGGAATGCCAACATTACCCTATGTATATCCAGACATTGTTTGGAAAGCATGGGAGAGTGTTTGAACCATTTCCAACAAAGATACCATGAGATAGAGGATTTGAGCGTGTCATTGAGCTATAAGAAGGGTCGAATTCCATCATCACCACTCCCTATAGGCATCCCAAGAGATTCAAAGATGAAATAGAGAAAGCCATAAAGGAGTTACTAGAGATGGGACACATTCGACCTAGTTCTATTCCTTTCGCTTCATCAGTTGTACTGGTGAAGAAGAAAGATGGTACTATGAGGATGTGCATAGACTACATGGCGCTAAATAAAAAGACCATCAAGAACCGATACCCAATACCTAGGATTGATGAGTTGATTGATGAGTTGCATGGGGCAATGTATTTCTCAAAGGTTGATCTGCGATCAGGGTACCGCCAGATTCGAGTAAGGGAGGAGGATATGCATAAAACAACATTAAGGTGTCACTATGGGCACTACGAGTTTCTATTCATGCCCTTCGAGTTGACTAATGCACCAAATACCTTTCAGTCATGCACGAACCATATCTTCAATAAACAGTTGAGGAAATTATTACTACTGTTCTTTGACGATCTTCTCATCTACAACAGGATGTGGGAAGAGCACTTGAATCATGTGGAAGAGATTCTCACCATTATGGAGGAACAATCACTTTTTGCCAGGGAAGTAAAATGTGATTTTGGGTTGACAAAAATCCTCTATCTAGGACATGTGATTGGTGTTGATGGAGTAAAATTGCATCAAGAGAAGATTCATACCATATTAGACTGTCCCACTCCTAGATCACTCACGGATATATGAGGATTCTTCAGGATATGTAGTTACTACAAGTGCTTTGTGAAAGGATTTTCGCAATTGGCAGTGCCATTGACATATCTCACCAAAAAGGGGGCATTCTGATGGTTAGAAGAGGCACATGTGGCATTTGAAAAAATGAAGAAGGTCTGTGATATGTCTGATCCTTTCTCAAGTATTCTTTGCATGTGAATATTTGTTTCAAGAATAAGCCTGGTACTCTCACAGACAATTTTTTTTATTCTTGTATATTATTTAAATATAAAAGAGTAGCACCTCTTTAAAAACACAAGGGATTTATCCTCATGATGTTATCTTAAAGACCTTAAAAATGTCTATTAGATCATCATGGATTTAGCAAGATACATTCTAGAAATTCATGGTCGGGAAAAATAAGTGGAATCATATATGGGGATTCATTAGAGGTAACACTTGGAGCTTCGTGAAAAGGTAAGATCCATTTAGTTGTGAATAGAGTGAATTATGGTTCACCTTGGCCTACCCTTATAAGTACTTGCATCTCTTCCTCCTCCTCCTTATGACTTTCGTTCTATTGTGGATCACTCCCTCTATGACCTTTCTATAGCCTCAAAGGACAATGTGGGACAACTATGCTCTCAAGACATGGACATGATGGATGGCACAAGTGAGGTTTCCCCTACTACTAATTCTAGAAAAGAGAAGTGTGAGGATAAAGTTGAAGCATAGGCACCAAACAACATGGGAATGGATAACCATCATGGGAAAAAAATATAGTGACTTTCGTTTTTTGTTCTTACATTGTCAAGTTGTATTGTTTCTTAATCAGTTTGTAAGGAAATATACTTGCCAAGCATCTATATTAGGTTGGAATATGAATGCTAAAACCTATAGGAAAATGGATAGAGAGGTCAATTTTTTGGACACTTGGCCTCAACCATATTTAAACATTAAACTTTTTGTGTTACACAAATGCCCAATATAACTACAACATTTTCTAATATAAATTATAATTTATACTGTGGAAACAAAATCCTAACAATTTACTATTAAACCACAATTTAACTAATGATTTATCATATTTTAAAAAAATACAAAATAATAATATAATGGAATTTCACTCCATATCTTTCCATTATATATATATATATATATACATATATATATAGTTAAAAGAAATAAACTTTGTTGTTCAATTTTTTAGAAATGAATTGTGTAATAATTTTCTATTGTCCAATGTTTTAAGTGGACACTCCACCCATCATTGGGACACACAAAGCTGAAAATGATAATAGAAAAGGGTTGTTGGCTTGAGAATTTATAGAGTAAGGATAAAAAATAACCGTTGTAAAATAAAGTAAAAAAAATTAGTATAAGTGAACAATGAAAATTGAATAGAAATAGTCAAAGGGATAAGAAAGAGAGAGCGAAAATTAAAATATTAAATTAGTCAAATTGATAAAGAATGAAGGGATAAATAAATTAAAATGATTGCATTAGACAACGAGCCCAAAGAGAAAACAAGGACAAATATGACCCTGTGCTTGGTCAAGGAGTTTACAAAATTCCATGCTTATGTGACAAATCATACAATTGCTAATCTGGGAGGTCATTCAAAGCTCATCTAAAGGAACATATAACATACATTTCCCACAACTGTATTTCCAAATCGGTCATATTGAACTCTCCCACAATGCTAAACACCTTATATGTTTTAATCAAACCAAAATTCTCGCGTCAATCACCTGTTACTCATCTCGAATCATTAGGGATGCACTAGAAATTGAAAAACACCCTCATAATTTCAATCATGAAGATGGCTTACAAGCTTAGCCAATCATGGAAATCCATCATTCATCATCTATGTCACTGAAAGACTTCCCCCCTCCTATTTTTAGTTATTTCTGCTCTTTCCACTCTCGACTCCTTGACCCCTCCTTTAATCATTTGTCCTTTACTTTTTCATTATATTTTTCTCTTTCCTTATTTTATCTTGGCACTCGTTGTCTAATACAATCATTTTAATTTATTTATCCCTTCATTCTTATCAATTTTATTAATTTAATCATTTCATTTGGTTTCTTTGTTTCTTATCCCTTTGACTATTTCTATCACATTTTCAACTGTCACTTGATAATAAAATATTTTTGCTCTATTTTATAATGGTTAACTTTTATCCTTACTCTATAAATTTTCAACATAGCAACCTTTTTCTATTATCATTTTCAGTTTTATGTGTCTATGACAATGAGTGGAGTGTCCACTTGAAATGTTGAACAATAGAAAATGCTTACATAGTTTATTTCCAAAAAATTCAATAGCATAATGACTAACTGTGAAAACCAACAAACATAATTAGAAATATACTTTATCGTATAAATGTTTATTTATATTAAAAATTAACTTATACAATGTTTAAAAAAATATTTTATTTATATAAAAAATATTTTTTAAGATGTTAAATAAGAAAAACATCTTTAAAAGAAGTCTCGATTAACTTTTTCTTCTTATACAAACATGGAAGAACTTTTCAATGGATGCAAATTTTTTTATGTCTTTGAGTTGCTAGGAAATCTTACTAAGATATAACGAGACAAGTTGTTCTTGTATCTTAATTGG
>JZKD02S0914555.1:51811-86845 GCA_000966675.3 Picea glauca
CACACATCATTTTTCATGATGGACTGATACTCTTCCATCATGGCATCCTTCCAAACCTGTTGGCCTATTTCCTCCTCATAACTGGAAGGTTTAGAATCAATGGTGTGACTCACCAATGCCATATAACTTGAGAACCTTTAAGGTCTTTTTCTCTCCCTAAAAGTACCACTGGGAGTTGCATGCCTCTCTACATCCCACAAAGTGTCGCGAAGCCATGCTAGCCTCTTCCTATTCACTACAACATCTCTAAGTAGATCCACTAGCTCTGTTGGCTCTACTGACTCATCCTAATAATATGAAGGGTGAACAATTGGGAAAGAGAGATATGTACCCTTATCCTTTGGAACCTCCTGCTCCTCAATATGGATCTCCCTGTGAGACTATTTGGACCTCACATCCTTAAGGCGGTCGTGCCCTGTAATTAGGAAAATCATGACCAAATGGAATGTGGTCGCCCTATGTGCATAGGCCACTCACAACCATGACTGTACAATTGCAAAAAATAAAAGATATGAAGTAGATCTATCATATATGGCATTAAAATCTTTTAACTAACTTTGGAAAAGAATCTGAAAGCTTTGCTACCATGTTGAATTTTTCGATCTTCGGATCTGATAATTATTGCCTTATGATTACAGTTATCATAGAATAATTACATGCTGAAAACCTCAATTGTAAGTAGATATTGTATGAGATAATATGAGATAATATTGTATATGAGATGATATATTACAATTGAGGACCCCGACATATATACTTGGACGGAGTGCCCTTTCATTAATAGACATGTATTTTCTATTATTATATTTTTCATTAATTAATTTATTATTAATTATTGATTATTTATACTTATACATTAAATTATAAATATATTATTTATATATTTATAGTATAATATAAATGGCGTTGTCTAATTGTTCTCCGAAATGACTTTTTTTGTTGGAATCCAGCGATATAAATTTGCACGAAATCATTATTTTTTGTTGTTTAAAATCCATTTTTGAATGCAGAAATGGATTCAACATGCTGAAAAACCCCTAGGTCACTCAAATTATACAGAAATAAACACTCAAATCTATGGATGTGACAATTTATCGCCGGATTATGGGCAAATGTCCCTCGAAAATATCGTAAAAAAAGAGTCATTTCATAGAACGTTTAGACTATGACATATAAATATATATAGAATGTCTTGTTAAGTAGAAAAACATCAACATTTAATATGTCTAAAAAAAATATGCAATGAAATAGGATAATAAAACTTTGGATTAAGTTTCTTGATTTCTATGATGGACTAATGACAATAAGAAAAATGTTTACATATTTAATACGTCTAGAAAAAGTACGCAATGGAATGCAATAGGATAATAAAACTTTGGATTAAGTTTCTTGATTTATGTGACATACTAATGAAAACATGAAAATTGTTTACAATAGTCCGTGTTGACTAAAGGCATGGACTAATAATAAAAGTCGTAGTTTAATTGTTCTACATTTTGGTTCTTTTTCAAGAATATTTTATATTTAATTTTACTCGAAATTCAGCAAAAATTATTAAATATACATATTTGAGTGGTCAATTATGTGTAATCGTAATACTCTAGGGGTTTTTCGACACACAATACCATAATAAAATAGTAACATGCATGAAACAAAAAAAACAAAATGCATATTAATAATTACTTCATGTTTTAATTTAAAAAAAAAAAAAAGTGTTAAGTCAAACTAATGGAATGGCAACTTTTAAAAAAGGATAAGTGTTCAGCTAATAGAAAAATACTTTTTATTGAAATTTACTGATTAATTTATTTTAAATATTTAAAAATTGATTATATTAAACGTATATATTAATTATATTAAATACAGTACCTTGGATCTATCCGCTTGTCATAACGTGCTAAGTCCCCCTTATCACGTACCTTAATTCAATCGATAAAAATAAGTAAGACACGCCGACCATGGATGGAGTGTTGAAAAATCTTTCTTGCTTTAAAAAGAAGAACAATTTCACATTAAGGTTTGGTTGGTCACTGCTATTAAGGTTTTGCTTTGCTTTAACATTCAAAGTCTTAAATATTATTTATTATTAAATTTCTTTCATTTTTCACTTTTAAAAATAAAGATTTTGTTATAACATTCAAAGTGATAAATATTATTTATTATTAAATCTCTTTCATCTTTCATTTTTTACTTTTAAAAATAAAAATAAAGCTTTTGTTTTAACATTCAAAATCATAAATATTACTTATTATTAAATCTTTTTCATTTTTCACTTTTAAAAATAAGATCATGTTAAAATTTTAAACAATATAAACGCCCTTAACACCTTTTAACATTGGTCATATGGGATTTGAAATCTCATTCTTAAGGTTATCAAAAACACAAAAAAGTCAAAAACGGATAAACTCCCTTAGCACTGGTCATATGGGATTTGAAATTCATTCTAAAAATTATTCAAAAACAGAAAAAGACAAAAACAGATAAAAAAAAGTTAGAGACCCGTTGGATTCGTTTTGTTACAAGAGCGTTACACGTGTAAAGAGCTCGCTTGTTATCTGCCCAAAATTCAGCGTGTATTTTCTACGTTTAGAAAAAGTGGACGTAGGTGGACTATATAGCTGAAACGGCCCACCTGGTTTTAATTTTAGTTTATCTGAAGTTTTCATACATAAAACCATAATAAATTTATTTTTAAAACATTTTAAATCTTTTCAAAGTATGTTTGGTGACGGTTAAATTTCAAATTGTTAAGATCAAAATTAATTAACAATTCAAAAATCAGACTAAACAATTTTAATGTGCCGGTTACGTAGAGAGCAGCAAGATTGAAAATAACAATAACGTGAGAGAAAAGTAAGTTTTATTTATATTTTAAAAGATATCTAAGGGAAAAAAATATCAAGGTAATAAAGGATTTAAAGGGATTGGATTAATTAGTGAGGAGTTGGGAGTATTTCATTGATGGGTAAGGTTAAATTTTTATTAGGGTTTTTTTTCAAACCATGAAATCATCTTGAGGTAGTGAGAGGTAGTGATGGAACAAGTGGTTGCACCTAGAGAGATAATACACGTTTAAGAGAGATAATACACGCGTAAGTGGATTAAAATCCACTACATGTCCTTCAATTTAAAGTTTATTTTACTAATAGATGTATGTTTCGAATGCTTTGATTTAACGTAAGCGGATTAAAGACCACCCCATGTCCTTCAATTTAAATTTTCTCTTACTAATAGATGTATGGTTTGAATGCTTTGATCTAACACTATCACTTTGACATGATGAGAATTGAGTCAAAGTTTGCATGTGATTAGGTTTACCCTAACCACCTTACCTTGAAACTATTGAAAAGTCAATAAGAAACATGTGTCTAATTTACTTTTCCCTTAAATAAATTGGACAATAAATATTAATCTATTATCTCATTTATAACTAAGTGATTTGGAATTGTAACATAATTATAAGTGTAGTTAAGTGAGTTAAGCTTAGTTGTACTAGTTGTAACTAAACTTGCACTAGTTAGAGTTCAATGAATTAATTATTCATTAATTCACAATCAGTGAACTCACATGCAATTGAAGATTCGCCACAGTTAACTACATGCATGTCAGATCCAGTGGAGACCCAGTTGAGATAACAGGTGAAAGGGACAGCCTGACTATCAACGGTGATTTGAGTGAAGTGCACTCATGCAATCACACATGCAATGGATATGCTCATGAGCATGTGCAAACTAGGCAATTTGAATTCATTGTGAGAATTCTAATTGCAGGGATTGTGCAGAGGAGGTGGGTTGTTTGGAGACAGTAAATTGGCTAAGGAATTTGTCAATTTTTGTATGAAAGTGTGAGACGATTGTATTGTACTGAGCGTTCTTGGATTAGAGTTTTGTATGAGATTGTTTCATGATCCATGATATACATAATATATGATAGTGGGGTTTTTAGCTTTAAGCTTTCCCTGAAAAACTTTTGTGTTATGTGTTTTTGATATTTCACTTTGTGATCGTGGTTTAATTTTCCGCAAGAATAATAGTAGAAGGGATTTTGTATTTAACAGTGGCATATAATTGTTAGATCAGGAGAATCGCAGGAAATACTTAATTTGTATTGAAATTTCTACATGGTATCAAAGCCACGGAGCCGCGAAAGTGAGGTGCGAAAATAATAGTATTCTCGCAGGTCCTGTCTATGATACGATGCGAACCTTAGTACTGGAAACTACACACATTTCTAGGAGCGGAAATTCTCACACCCTACTCAAAGGAGAGGTGCGAACCTCATTAAGATTCTCGTAGGCTGCTTAAAGGAGAGGTGTGAACTTCCCTCACCCCATAGTGCATTACAGTGTGAACTTCCTTGTGATTTTCACAGGCTGTACACTAGTAGGGTGTGAACTTCATCCAAGAGTTCACAAGCTATACATTGGTAGGGTGCGAACTTCCCTCATGCTAGTCTCAGGTGGGGTGCGAACCTCCCAAGGCAAGAGGAATTGCAGCAGTTGAGTTTTTGTGGTTAGATAACATTCGAAATTGTAGGATTTTCTTGGTGCAACAGTTGATTCAAGATCGAAATGTCTTTCAATGGCTTGAGGTTGGAGTATGCACTCGAGGGCAGCTCGAACTACATTACTTGGAAGGACAGGATGGAAGCAGTACTCGAATACAATGTCTTGAAGGAATACATTGACAAATGTGTTCCTAATCCACATGCGACAGACACTGCAAATCTTGATGCATGGCAAAAGAAAGTGGCAAAGGCGAGGATAATTCTATTGGAGGGAGTACGAGATCACATTGTCTCAAGTCTCCATGGGAAAACCACACCACATGCAATGTGGAAGGTTTTGACGGATCTGTTCCAAAACAGCAGCGACCATAGGAAATTGGCGCTCAAAGATAAACTCAGGAAGATCAAGATGGAGAAGGGCGACTCTATTCCAAAATATCTCACGAAGTTTTTCCAATGTCCAGATGAGCTTGGAAGTGTGGGAATAACAGTCACTGCTGATGATTTGGTGAGCTTGGCTCTCCTAGGATTTTCCAAGAGTTGGCATAGTTATCAAGACTTTGTCAATGGAAGGGAAAAATTGCCAGAGGGGGAACGACTATGGTCAAATCTAGTGCAAGAGGAGTTCAGGCGGAACACCAGAGATGGATCTTCATCAAAGCATGATGATGAAGAGGATTATGCTTTGACTGCCAAGGAAAGGAAAGGGAAAGGGAAGAAATTCCATTCAAAATACGAGTCTAAAGTCAAGAAGCTGGATTTTTCCAAAGTGAAGTGTTTTCACTGTCACAAACATGGACATCTTGCTACTAACTGTCCGCAGAAGAGGAAGAACAAGATGGTTGTTGGAGCTGCAATTGGTGAGGCTCTTGTCTCGCAATTTGAACTTGACTTCTCTTTGATCACATACATGGATTCAAGTGCATAGGGATCAGTGTGGTATTTGGATAGTGGCGCTTCCTTCCACATGGCGAGAGATAGAGAGTCTTTCAGTGACTTGGAGGAGAAAGATCTCAGAATGCATATAGAGATGGGTGATGATGGACGATACAGTGCAAATGGTATTGGTACCATTACCTTTCAGAGGGAGTCAGGTAAACCATTTCAATTGAAAAATGTTATGCATGTTCCAGGTCTGAAGAAAAACCTAGTCTCAATCGCAATGTTGGAGGACAAAGGCTATGACGTTACTTTCAACAGTGGAAAAGCCTACCTACGACATAAAGCAATGGGTCAAGTCAAGAAGATGGGGATTCGAGTTAAGAATCCCTACATGTTGGAGGTAGATGGTTGCGGTGCCATGATGGGCAAGGCAGAAAAAGTGGTGAGTCAGGATGAGGGCGAATTATGGCACAAGAGATTGGGACATCTTCATCATGGAGCCTTGAAGATCATGCAACAAATATCTACTCGACTTCCAATGGGAACGCTTGCTCAGTTAGATCAGTGCAAGGGTTGCACCATGGGGAAGTATGTAAATTCCACCTTTCATGAAAAGGAGAACCGTGCTTCGGTGATCCTGGAGAGAATTCACACAGACGTGTGTGGACCATTCTCAGTTTCTTCAACAACAAAACATAGGTATTATGTTATTTTTGTTGATGAATTTTCTCGTAAATGTTGGATCTTCTTCATGCAGAAGAAGGATCAAACATTCTCAAAGTTCTGTGAGTTTAAAGAATTGGTGGAGAAAGAATCGGGAAAGCAAGTGAAGGCTCTAAGGAGCAATAATGGTGGAGAATACATCTCTAACAAATTCAAATATTTTTGCAACAGAGAAGGAATTCAAAGAGAACTGATAGCACCTCATAACCCACAAAAAAATGGGTTTGCAGAGAGAAAGAACAGAATGATCGTGGGTATTGCATGAGAGATGTTGCATGATCATAGCCTACCAATGCATTAGTGGGCAGAAGCATGCAATACTATGGTTTATGTGCAAAACCGTTGTTCTCATAGAATACTTGGCATGAGTACACCTGAAGAAGCTTTCACTAGTAAGAAACCGAATGTTTCTCATTTTAAAAAATTTGGCTCATTTGTTTATATGCATGTGACCAAGGATTCTAGGAAGAAGCTAGAACCGACTGTTGAAGTTGGGATATTTGTGGGGTACACAAAAACATCCCATAATTATCATGTTTATTTTCCGAACAGTAAGATGACTATTATGTGACGGAATATAAAATTTGATGAGGGGAAAGCCATGCGGTTGTCACTTGAGAGGGAGCTAGACTTGCATGTAGAAGAGGAATTGTTGGTTCCCAAAGATGAGTCTCAAGATGTGGATCAACCACATGAGGAGGTTCATGGAGTGGAGGAAACCACTCAAGAAGATCCATCCATCAGAAATGGCAAAAAGCGCACCATGAAAGCTCATAGATTGAGACTAGATGTTGCATAGAATGTAGGAGCCCCTACTTCATAGCACAGACAAAGACAATCTCCTGATCAATTTGTTGGATACATGGCTCTCATGAGCAAATGTATTGTGACTGAACCATCTTCCTTTCAAGAAGCAGTGCAGGATCCTACTTGGGTTGATGCAATGGTAGAGGAGTATAACTCCATTGTAAAAAAAAATGCATGGGAAATTGTCCCAAGACCGGTCGACAAATCAGTGGTAGGTTCGAGATGGATCTACAAGGTAAAGCAAGTTGTTGATGGTAGTGTGGAGAAATACAAGGCCAGGTTTTTGGCCCGAGGCTTATCACAGATCGAGGGGATAGATTATGATGAGACCTTTGCACCTATCGCAAGGTACTCTTCCATAAGATCCATCCTTGCACTCTCAGCGCAGATTGGTTGGTGCATTCATCAGATGGATGTAAAAACTGCGTTCCTCAATGGGATCATTGAGGAAGAAGTGTACATTGAACAACCAGAATGTTTTGATACCTTTGATAGGGATTCACATGTGTGCAGACTCAAGAGAGCATTGTATGGGATGAAGCAAGCACCTCGTGCTTGGTACACTCGGATAGACAACTATTTCACCGGAATGGGCTTCACCAAAAGTGAAGCGGATGCAAACCTATACCAAATTTTGGTGGAGGGTAAGCTTTTAATCATTGTTCTTTATGTTGATGATTTAATACTGACTGGTGATGATAATTTGATACACTCATGCAAGGATGACCTTGCAAAGGAGTTCGAGATGAAGGATTTGGGCCTTCATTATTTCCTTGGATTGGAAATATGGCAGAGAGATGGTGAAATTTTTGTGTCTCAAGGCAAGTATGCAAGGGAGATACTGGGTAAGTTTCACATGGAAGGATACAAACCCATGGATACTCCTCTTCCAGGAAACTGGAGGAAAGAGGATGCTACTTCTGGAGAAGTAGTGGGTGCTTCTGTCTATCGGCAGTTAGTAGGTTTGCTAATGTATTTAGTGAACACGAGACTGGACATTTGCTATGCGGTTAACCAGCTAAGTCAAGCGATGGTTAAGCCTACCAAACTCTTTTGGAAGGCGCGTAAGCATGTCCTGAGATATCTGAAGGGCACATCTGAGTATGGATTATGGTACAGACAGATGGATGAGGTGAAGTTGCATGGCTTCACAGATGCAGATTGGGCGGGTAGCCCAACGGACAAAAAGAGAACATCAGGGGGGATCTTTAGTATCAGATCTACAGTTGTTTCTTGGTGCAGCAGGAAACAAAGATCCATGGCACTTAGTTCAGCGGAAGCGGAATACATGGCAGCAAGTCAAGTTGCATGTGAGGCTATCTAGATGAGAAAGATCATGGTTGGTTTGTTTGCTTCTCATTTAGATCCGACAATGATTTATTGTGATAATTAGAGTTGCATTAAACTCTCGATTAATCCTTTGTTTCATGATAGATCTAAGCATATAGATATCCGGTATCATCATCTCAGAGATTGTGTGCAGTGGAATATCATGTTGCTTCAATACATTCCTACAGAAGATCAAGATGCATACATTCTGACAAAGGCGCTCACCAGGAGAAAATTCGAATATCATAGAGACAATATTGGGGTGAAGGATAATCCCTTTCTCGTTGAGAGGGAGTGTTGAAAAGTCAACAAGAAATACGTGTCTAATTTACTTTTCCCTTAAATAAATTGGACAATAAATATTAATCTATTATCTCATTTATAACTGAATGATTTGGAGTTGTAACAGAATTATAAGTGTAGTTAAGTGAGTTAAGCTTAGTTGTACTAGTTGTAACTAAACTTGCACTAGTGAGAGTTTAGTGAATTAATTATTCATTAATTCACAATCAGTGAACTCACATGCAACTGAAGATTCACCACGGTTAACTACATGCATTTCAGATCCAGTGGAGACCCAGTTGAGATAACAGGTGAAAGGGATAGTTTGGCTATCGGTTGTGATTTGAGTGAAGTACACTCATGCAATCAAACATGGAGTGGATATGCTCATGAGCATGTGAAAACTAGGCAATTCAAATTCATTGTGAGAATTCTAATTGCAGGGATTTTGCAGAGCAGGCAGGTTGTTTGGAGACAGTAAATTGGCTAAGGAGTTTGCCAAATTTTTGTATGACAGTATGAGATGATTGTATTGTATTGAGAGCTCTTGGATTAGAGTTTTGTATGAGATTGTTTCATGATCCATGATATACATAATATATGATAGTGGGGCTTTTAGATTTATGCTTTCCCTGAAAAACTTATGTGTTATGTGTTCTTGATATTTCACTTTGTGATCGTGGTTTAATTTTCCGCAAGAATAATAGTAGAAGTGATTATGTATTTAACAGTGGCATATAATTGTTAGATCAGAAGAATCACAGGAAATACTTAATTTGTATTGAAATTTCTACAGAAACTGCAGGCTTCCATGATCCCTTATAGAATGTCGCCAACGGTGAAAACATTGTTGGATTCATAAGTGTGTAGACCCTATCAGCCTAATCAAGATAACAAGGCCATTTTAACTACTAAAGTAACAAATTCTTTGATAGTGACCACAACAAAGAATAACCTCTCGAGTTCTATGGTTGTGGGAACCAATGCTACCCATGATCAAGGCCCATGCAAGGTGTTAAAAATCCATGAAGAAGCAGATATATTGGATCTTAAAGAAGCAGGTCCATCGGAGCTTGCAAACAAGCAAGCCCATGTGTTTCCCTATGCTAATAGATTTGAAAAGACATTGGAATCCATCTTTGTCCTAGACATCTCATCCCTAGAGCTTGGAAGGAAGATTGAAATCCTCTTAAAGTGATCTTTGATAGGTAATTCATTGGTTTATAGCCCAACCTAATACCTTTAGAACAATGGATTGTAGAATCTTGGAAACCTAAAATATGGGGCCAACCCTCTTTATTTGTTTTGCATAAGATAGTACTATGTCATTATATTCCACTCTTCAAAAGACATAGATCTTATATTCCAATCTAGCCCATATTTCATGGGTGCAAGAGGAATGTACTTAAACTATAGATTTCAATTTAGCAAAAGAAATAATAGTGACACATGTTTGGGTTTGTATCTCCCACCTTCATATGATTTTCTGGAACAAATCCATCCTCAAATACATAGATGACAAATTGGGAAATTTCATTGCAACATAGAACCAAAAGGGTCTCAATACTCATATGTCTGCATTTTTGTAGAAGCGGTTTTGGATAAAGGTCTACTAGAGGTCATTCTGCTCTGGTTTAGCAAAATAATCTTTTATCAATATTTGGACTATGAAAATATTCCCTACAAATTAAACATGTGCCATGAAAATGGACACTTTGCAAGGAACTGTCTGATATCTCAAACATCGTCAACCAGCTAGCCCTCCCTTTCCTTGTAGAGTGATCAAAACTAGTTCAAGCCTATGATAAATAGGAAAAAGAAGTCAATTTAGTGTGAGAATTAGAGTATTGTGATGAAAATAATTATTAACTCAAATTGTTTTCAAGTTGATTTAGATCCATAATATATAAATGAAGGTTCCAAATGAAAACAATGCGAGGAAGGAAAATGAAATCCTCAATTTGTAGGATCTTCATGCCCCAATAAAAGTCCCACCATATTCTCATAGCCTCGGAATTTTCCTCCTCTAAAGTAGTAGATATACACATCTTTCCAAAAAATCCAACCAAAGAAACACATCACACTTTAGTAGCACTATAAGCAATTAAACACCAACTAAATACCAACCCCCATTTCTAGAGGTCAAGTTGCTAAAAGTCAACAATGGATCATCCCACTCAAACTAGAAATCCCAAATCACAATGGGAGAGGAAAAATAGGAATGAAAGGGGCATTGAGAATTATCAAAGTTAAAAGTGCCCCCTCCCCATTAGTGGAGGGCCCCTTCTTGAGCCTCACTTTCACTTATTTGAGGCTAGAAATCCAATCAAGGAAAAATGATAGAATAAGCATAGTGGAATATAGAATTCACACTTTGAATTAGAAATAATGCTACTTCAAAAAGGTAGATTATGTAAACTCGGAACAATTTTCAACATGATTGTGATCTAGTGGTAAGATTTGAGCATTTTTCCATGAAGAACGAGTTCAAAACTTATAGGAGTGATCACTCCAAACAATATGAAAATTGATGAAAATATCATAGGTGCATGGTGAGTTGTTTTCTTAGTTATTTAAAGAAGTTAATAGTGAATGAACATGAAAGAGATCTCATTGTTTCCACCAAGTGGTAGTGATGTATTTGAGGAAGCAAGTGATGCACAACTTGGGTTCCAATATCATGATGGATAATGTTAATCAAGCCATAGTCTCAAACAATGGTAGTAATCCCTCCTCTAAGATAACTCCAATCCTACAGTGTAGCTAGAGCCTTAGTATTATTGAACATTAAAAAATCTAATGAAAAAATTACCAAGAAGATAGTTGCACATTGTGTACCTTGTGTATGTACCATGGAACCTTCTTGTCATAACAATGGTAATGGAGATATGTCACAAGATCTAACCACATTACAAAGATCCATAGTCCAATAAACGTTCTAGAATGCAATGTCAAGATAGATGCAAGAGGTTTTAAATGATCCAAAGTCCCTGTATTATACATTTTCAAAACCAATCAAATCCAACAAGGAATGACACAAAAGAAGTAAAGAAAACCAAAAATGTTTCACTAAAACTACCAAAAACATGGGAGTGACATAACTTATAGGAAGATCATAGTGGAAATTTAGTGACATGATTACCCAATAGGGAATAACATATAACTTTATTATCTAAGAAGTACCCATAAAAACTATAAGTCCAACTAGCAAAGCCACCATTACACTCTAGCATGTTTTTTATGTAATGACATCCTTCTTCTCACTCGGAATAAATAGAACATTGTTAGGATGGAAGTGAGAACCTTTCTTTCTAGGACTTCTACTCCAATAAAAAAATTTCCATTGCATGTACAAATTGGGGCTAGGTAATATATGTGAAGATACTTCAATACCATTTGAATAGAAAAAAAATTAGCACAAACTAAAAGAGAACACATACTAACCAGGTAGAAAGAATACAAAAATAGGTGTCATGGGATGTTAAATCGTAACTTCTTGGTTGTTTCATCCAAACTGTTATATATCTTCATAGACATCTAAAAGTAGACAAATCAGAATTGAGTAATTATAATAGAGATTTCCTTCATTACTCCAACAAATTTTAATCAATATAGCCTAAGAATATAATTATTTTTCAAGGGATTTCTCAAATTAGCTTATTGATTTTGGTTCTTCAAAGAAATCTCCCAGCATGGGGCTATCATTTTCTTTGATGTGAACTTAGAATGACTACAATGAACTAGTTTGAGTGAAAAATGTTAATGTGCCTCAAAAGAAAATAAAATCATACAAATTATCAAATTCAAATCACAACATAAACATTGAAGCAACTTAAAATTGAGGGATTAAAATAATGAACTCTAATTGACAATGGAAATATTAAGAACGGAAAAATGTGAGTATCAAAAAATAAAAATAAAAAAAATCTATCCCTAAAATAAATGTGCAATTTTTTCACTTTTCCTTGACCATTCCATGAAGGAGATAATTAATCTAATTGATAAAATATGTTGAAATCTAGCCTCACAATTGGGACATGGAATTGGATATCTATATTTTTGGTCAAAACATGTTTTGTTTATCATGTATTAACAAGATTTTTTCTTGTATTGTCAACTTTACCATCCATGATAGGGTACTAGGATGGAAGGATAAGTCAAATGCTTCATCACACTATTGAGTTTGTGGTTGCTAGATAAGCTTCCATGGCTACCACACACAAATAATTTCCAACAAAAGATAGACAACAATTAGCATGCATGACACTACCTTTAATCCATAATTCGGGTAAGGAATACTTCACTTTTATATTTTCCTTAAATTCATAAGGAAAAATATTGAATCTTTGAATTTAGAAAATTATGGACTAGGCTCACCAAATGAGTGAAACCACACACATACTACATGAAAAAGACATGCTTAATATAGGCTATAATCTATGGGGTCACATTGATACAATGTTTTGATTTTGATTTCAATCCAAACTGATTACTTGCAAATTTTCAATTGGCATGATATATTCTCTTATAATCTCACTCATTGTAGGTCACAATGTGATTTAGGGATCCATTCAAATCACCCTCCCCAAAAGGATCAAATAAAGTTTATTAAAGAAGTATGGGTTGGGTGCTTTGTCTATCATATGGGATGTTGCATTTAGTAACACCCAACAATACTTGGAATACACCTTACCTTAGCAATTGTTCATCATGAAAAAATATTTCTCTATTTCCATACACAATATGGAAAGCTCAAACCAAACCAACCACCATGTTGTGCTAGTTCCAAGTTCATCCTACATGTCACATTGTTTAGTATGAAACTATAAAATAACATGCCCAGTCTCAACTAGATTTATTAGGATTTGGAAGCATAGGTTTTGATCTAGGTGGACATCGGTGGCCACCCACCTATTCCACTAGTTCAAAAGACAATTTTCATCTTGGAAATTTTTCTACGATTTTTTGGGTCCCAAACTTCTAGGGCCATTTTGAGGCCCTCAACAACGTTTTTTTGGCTCGATAATTCCTAACATATAGTTGAAGGTAGATGATAGGTCGAATAGAGTGTGTACTCCTCAGCTAGACCTTTTTAACAAGGTACTAAGCACCCCAAATGGAGATCATATGCAAAATTTTCACCCCCATGAAGTTGAT
This sequence comes from Picea glauca, assembly GCA_000966675.3. Taxonomy (NCBI): domain Eukaryota; kingdom Viridiplantae; phylum Streptophyta; class Pinopsida; order Pinales; family Pinaceae; genus Picea; species Picea glauca. The sequence continues at coordinate 65,498 of JZKD02S0914555.1, forward strand.
GTATCAATTATCCCCATCAGGGCCCACAAAACTTTTGGAGTTTCATCTCCTGAGGTTAGGTTTTGGCTGTATAGGGTTTTCTCATTTGTGCTTTATGTTAAAAAGGCCTTTTGAGCCTCATTTAATCATCTTCTTGCAAATGCATGCAACTATCACATATCTTCTCAAAGATAAGCTACCACCATTCTAGCAAGTTCATTTCACTTTGTATTTTCTTTTATAGTATCTGCATATTTCATTCTTTAATAGAAATTGATAATTATTGTATCTCTACGTTTCTGTCTTATTTATGTGTTTCATTTTGTTCCCTCATAAATATGGATCAGTGGTATCAGAACGGTCTGCTCTCTCTTTGTTTCTTTGTGCATGTCCCCAACGAGGTCAAGGTATAAGGAATTGGGATTCAAACTAGTTGATCCCTTGGAATATTTTCCTCTCCGACCTTGATGATCGCCCATGGTAGAGGAAAACAGAGATGAGGGAGAAAGAGATCCTATTAAGTTGTTGCTCACAAAGTTCCTCATGCAACAGAGGAACGAGATGATGGATAATTTTTCCCAAATCCTTCGATGGATGTCGACAACAACAGATGCATCTTTGTCAAGTGACCACTTTGGAGGTGCTACCCCCTTCAAGGTACAAGTTAATTTTGATATTCCCATATTTGAAGTTCAGATAGATGAGGATGCTTTGGAAAAGTGGTTAAATCTACTAGAAGGCTATTTCTCTTTCCACAAATTTTCCAATAGGGAAAATATCACCTTTGCGCTCCTTAAGGCACTACCCCATGTCAAACTTTGGTAGGAGACTTACTATGATCATATCTCCATAGAGGAGTCTGGAATATTTGGGGTTGAGCCCACTTGGGACTCTTTTATGGATGTCATCTAGGAACAATGTTACCCTGTTTGAAACTAAGATGACCAGTACATGAGATGGACCACACTGCGTGAGGAGAAGGACCAAATAGTGTCGGGGTTCAAAAATGTCTTTCAATATTGCACACCAAGCTAGGTATCAAAGAATTTGAGCGACATATATTTCTAAAATACCATGGGGTTCTACATAGGTACATACAAACAAAAATGGATTTTATGGACATCTCATTGTTGGGAGCCGTGTATTGATATGCTGTCAAAATTGAGCAAAACTTTAAGCATAGGAATAAGAAATAGTTTGGATTTGTGAATTCATCACAATAGAAGTAGGGCAAAGGCGACCCCAACACACCAAACAAAGGACAAAGAAAGGATGGACAACCTCAAGAAAACTAGTCTAAGATACAAACAAAGAAAGGTAATGGGAAGATGAAGTAAGACAATCAGAAATGGTGCAAGTTCCATAAAATCCTTTGGCACAACACTAATGAATGTCACTTGAAGAAATCATTAGTGGTCGAGTTGAAAGCCTCAAAGTTAGATCTAGGCTCTGACTCTGATTCAGAGCCATACAAGGGAAGCAGATCATTGATGCAGAACTCAGTGCCACAGTCGTTACTACCAATATCTAACCAAACGAACTAGAAAAGCCAAAGGAAGGTGATAACCTTTTTCACTTGCAGATGTGGGTGATGGGTACTCCACTACATTTCATTGTTGATCACAGAAGCCAAAAGTTGCTCATCTCAACAGAGGTCATCAAATAGTTGGAATTTATGACAACACCACATCCACATCCGTACAACATCAGGTGGCTCAACTAAGGACGAGATATCTACATCAACCAACAATGTCTCCTCCCCTATGGCATCAAGCCCTTCAAGGATGAGGTGTTGTGTGATGTTTCCCCACTTGAAGTTTGTGATGTTCTTTTAGGCCAACCATATATGTGGAAACAACATGTTGTATATGAGTCTAGACCTCATAGTGTCATTGTTAATGTGGGAAGAAAATTGTACATGATACTAGAGGTATCTCCACCTACCACAATTTCTTTGGTCTCATCTAGGCAATGCAGGAAGGTCATCTCCTAGAATAGGAAATTTTTACTCTTCTTGATTTGATGTCAAAGTGAATGGAAGGTCACAACCACGTCCATGGCATTTACATAGGGATCCTCTATGCAGTAGAATCAAGTGGACAAAGTCATGGAAGAATACTGAGACATCTTCACCTAACCTACCGAGGTGCCTCTGCACTGTCAGGTCGAGCATTCAATTGAGTTGAACCATATATCACATTTTCCTAATGGGCCAATGTATCAATTCTTTTTCCTAGAAAATGAGGAAATCAAGTGCCAGATTCAATAAATGCTCCAAAAAGGGCACATTCAACCAAGCTCCTAACCTTGTCGAAGCCCAATCGTGCTTATTTAGAAGAAATAAGGGACCTAACGGATTTGTATTGATTACAGAGCTCTGAACAAAAGCACAGTCAATAACTGATACTGTAACATCCCTGACCATCCATGTCAGGCCACGCTATGCCAGAGAACTCTTACTTTTCTCTCTACAGATCATACTGTAACATACCCAGCATCCAACTAAGCTATGCCACATAAATTTTTCAAACTACATGCAATTAAAATATATACACACAAAACTCTTGTGGAATAATTATATATAAAACGTAAACATACAGATACATTGGTAAATATACAGATTCACACTGAAATAAAAGTAAACATATACATGCAGCATATACAGAAAATACCCATAAAAATAAACACAGTTATAACCACACATATGATAACCCATAAATAAGCACGTAAATAACAATGCAACATGTAAACTTATCACACAATTGACACTTATCTTGGTAATAATGTCACCAACTGCGTGCAGACCTTCCACGAACCTCCTAGCCTTAGACTGCACTATTCATCACTCTCAACAGTGAGTCACCCCCGAGCTGGGCCTGAACTCCACCTGGGTAAAGGGATTCCTAACCAGGATAAAGGCTCATAGACAACAGGAAAGACTCTGTCTCAGGTGCCAACTCAAACTAACAACCTCCAGTCCCTCATTCCCCACATGCTTGTCCCACCCAGGAATTGTGCCCCTTCTCTACTCAACAGTCCTTCGGCTGCCCCACTTCCTTTCCTGTCTTCAGCAACAGGCCAGACAGGAAGTCTCAAAGCATTGTAGTTGCAATTTAACACCTTCAGGAAATCAATTCTCAACAATTCTCTCACCCAGAGAATTTCTCACGGGCCTGACAACCCGCCTCTTCAATATCCCACGAGCTTGACATCCCACTTCTTCAATCCAACTCCCAAGCTAACCAACTACACCAACACAAAATGGCTATGGATACAGGTTCAAGTACAATCATGAAGATACGAAAGATAGTTCAATGGGTGTGTTCATGTTCATGGATGATTGACTGGATGACTGAATGATGGAAGGAATGATGGGGAGAATGATGAAAAAGATCATAGGAAATCAACTAAATCCCAACAATATGTATGCATGTCCCCAACTTGACACTTGTCATGTTGGGAGCTACTTTGGCCCACTTGTCCCCAACTTTAGAACTTAGGATAAAATAATTATCCATATTTTATATTTAAGAAATATTAATATAATATTCCTTTTTGGCTTAAGCTCCCTAGCTTATCCCCTTTCCTTAACTTAGCCCCTCCATTTCCCTAACTAGTGGAGTTTATTCCCCCATCTCTTTTATCATGGCCGGTCTGCACGCAACGATGTATTTATATTAAGTATGAGACATATACAAAAATAGGCGCACTGGCCTTTAACATCTAGGCTCTCCGGCCTAATCAAAACATAAGCATTCTAGCTTATAATAATTGGCTCACCAACCTATAAAACACAACATATACACAAAAGGCTACATGGCCTCAATATCGCGCACACTTATGTTGTTGTGTGCGGTATCCTGGAATGTGCAAACTTCCTCATTTTACTACCCAATACATGCACGCACTATGTCATGAAATGTGCATACAAAAATGATATCAAAACAACTCACCAGCTTAAGTACATTTGTATTTACATTTACAATTGGGTTCGGTCTTAGGGATATTACAATCTCTTCCCCTTATTTATGCACTATCCTCAGTGCATCATGTATCCATATACAACAAACTTTCAAAAATCCTCAAAAATATGCGGGTATTCTACCTGCATTGCATCCTCATGCTCCCAAGTAGCGTCCTCAAGACCGTACCAGGTCCATTGGACCTTTACAAGCCTTATGGATTGATTCCAGAGTTGTTTGATTTTCTGGTCCATAATGCATACCAGATGCACTTGAAAAGTGCCTTCTTGCTCCACCTGAATCACATTCCAATCAATAACATGATTAGCATCAGGTATATATTTCTTGAGCAATGATACATGGAATACATTATGAATAAACATATATGCAGACAATGCAATCATATAAGCTACTAGACCAATCCTCTCTAGGATTTCAAACGGCCCACAATAGCGAGTTGTCAAGTTTGAACAATTTCCCAACTTCAGGGAACTTTTGTTGTCTTTCACTTTCAAGACTATGTGATCACCCACTTTAAATTCCTTGTGAGTTCTTCCCTTATCAACATAACTTTTCTTCCTGTCTTGGGCAGCCTTTAAATTTTGTTTTATTTTTATCATTTTCTCCTCCATTTCCCTAAGAAGATCTAGCCCAACCACTACTTTGTCTACTGGGTTATCCCAACTTACTAGTGTGTTGCACTTTTTGCCATAAAGTGCCTCAAATGGGCTCATCTTTAGAGATGCTTAGTACCCATTGTTATAAGAAAACTCTACCAACTGTAGGTAGTCTTCTCATTTTTATGGTGTATCCATCACATACATCCTCAACATATATTCAATCACTTGATTCACCCTCTTTGTTTTCCCATCTGATTATGGACGACAAGATGTACTAAAATTCAAATTTGTTCCAAATCCATAAAATAATCCCTTCCAAAATTTTGAGGTAGATTTTGGATCTCTGTCAGACAAAATTGTCTTGGGTATGCCATGTAATCTATCAATTTCCTTCATATAAACATTAGCGATGTTGGCTACCTTGTGAGTGAGCTTAACTGGAACAAAATGGGTAGCTTTAGTAAGCTTATCCACCACTACCATGATAGAATCATGTTGTTTGTTTGTTCTGGGAAGTTTGGTGATGAAATCCATTGTTACAACTTCCCATTTCCACTCAGGAATGGGTAATGGTTGTAGCAAACCAACTGGGTGTCTATGCTCAGCCTTTACTTTTTGACATTACAAACATCTGGCAATAAAATCAACAACGTCTTTCTTCATGCTTGGCCAATAATATTGTCTTTTGACAGTTGCAATAGTTTTATGATAACTTGGGTGCCTAGCATAAGGTACATTATGCATTTCCCTCAATAATATATTTTTCAATTCCTGAGAATTTCGTACATAAATTCTACCCATGTACATGATAATTTCATCATTATCTAGCTTGTATTCCTCAAGTTTCTGCTGCAAAATACCTTGTTGTAATTTTGCCACTAATTCCTTGTATTGTAAATCTGATTTGACAGCCTCTATAATTATGTCTTTCAAATCTAATTGGTACATGCTAATGGTTGTAGCATACAATTCATGTACTCTTCTACTGAGTGCATCATCCAATTTGTTCTCTTTTCCCTTGATATGCTTTATATCAAAGTCATATTAACTTAGAAATTCTAACCATCTGGTTTTCCTAGGATTTAGAGTTGGTTGATCAAATAAATATTTCAGACCATTATGGTCTGTTCTTAGCTCAAACCTTTTACCCATGAGGTAGTGTCTCCATTTCCTCAAGGCATGCACTATGGCTGCCAACTCCAAATCACGAGTGTCATAGTGTCTTTCATGCTCCTTCAACTTCCTTGATTCATAACATATAACAAACCCATTTTGACTGAGGATTCCACCAAGTCCCTCTTTACATGCATCTATGCATATAATGAAGTCTTCATTTGGGTCTGAAATCCTTAGTATTGGAGCACTTGTTAATAATTGTTTCAAGTGTTGGAAACTCTTTTCACAATCCAATATCCACTGAAACTTCACACCCTTTCTTTGCAAGGAAGTGATTGGGTGTGAAATCTTCGAAAATCCTTCAATAAATATCCTATAGTAGCCTGCAACACCCATGAATTATCTCACCTCTGTCACATTATTTGGCACTGACCATTCTCTAATGACTTCTGTCTTCTCAGTATCCACTGCTATCCCATCCTTTGAAATGATATGACCCAAATAATGAATTTGCTTCTGATAAAATGAGAACTTGCTCAACTTGGCATACAATTGATGCTCCCTTAACACTTGCAATGCCATCCTCAAATGATTCTCATTCTCTTCTTTTGACTTGGAATATACAAGAATGTCATCCAAAAAGACAATGAAAAACTTGTCTAAATATTCTCAGAAAACACCATTCATTAAGCACATGAAAAGAGTTGGTGCATTTGACAACCCAAATGGGACCACTGTGAACTCATAATGACCATACCTTGTCCTGAAGGAAGTTTTGTTGATATTTTCCTCTTTAATCCTTACCTGATGGTATCCTGACCTGAGATCTAACTTTGAAAAGATCTTTTCATCCTTCAATTGATCAAAAATATCATCAATCCTTGGCAGAGGGTACTTGTTCTTTACAGTCACTTTATTAAACTGTCTAAAATCAATGCACAATCTTAATGTTCCATCTTTCTTCTTCACAAACAAGACTGGGGCACCCCAAGTTGACACACTTGGGTGTATATACCCCGTCTTCATAAGTTCTTCAATATGCATTTGCAATTCCTTCAACTCTGGTGTACTCATTCTATAAGGAGTCTTTGACACTGGAGCTACTCCAGGCATTAGATTTATAAAAAAATCAATATCTCACTTTGGGGGTAGTCCTGGTACCTCCTTGAACACATCTTCAAAATCTTCCAGGATTGCATGATCTTCCAAGTTTGGCACCTTATATTTAGGTGTCTCTTCCATATGTGCTGCAAATATTTGACACCCTTTTTTGAAACATTTCTTCAACTGCAATGCTGAAATTTCTCTGATGGTTACTGCCCTGGGAATTCCCTGACCTTTCCTTAAGTTCCCTTCCTCATCGAAGCAATTAAATGCCTTGTTATGGCAGTCTAGGATAGCATGATGATGGTCCAATCAATCCATCCCAATTAGACAATCATAAGAACCTAAAGGCAAGATGTTCAAATCTACCCTGGTGTTCAATCCATTCATGTTCATAAGAGACGACTTAACCATCTCATTGACTTTTCTTTTGGCTTCGGTAGCCAGATGCACCAACCAATATTTACCATGCTTTCTTCTTGGAAAATGAAAACTTTCCACCATCTTAGGATCTATATAACTATGAGCAGCTCCTGAATAAATTAAAATAGCAATGGTTTGGTTGTTGATCATACCTTCCACTTCAATCATATGTGACTGATAATCTACTTTCTTGTTGTCCATGGATGCATAGATCCTTGGCACATTTCTACCCATGTCCTCCACTGTTTCAGCTTGTTATACATTGTGAACAATTCTCCCTTTTTCACCTCTGTGAGAACAATCTCTGAACATATGATCTCCTTTACAACCCCAACATTGAATAGGTGGTTTCCTTGGCCTTTGACCCCTTATTTCAATCGTTCTAGGATCTCTAGGAGTTTGTTGTCCCTGTGGATTTTTTATGAAGAATGGTGGCTTAGATCCCTTCTTCCTCTGATCCACCTTGAATTTATTTTTGTCTTCCCAAACATTTTGGAAAGTTGGCCTTTCTTTCTGTTGATCATATAGGCATTTAGCTCACCTTATGGTCTTGTCCAATGTCTTTGGATCATCATACTGTATTTTTTCACTGATGAAGGATGGAAATCCACTCAAATACCTCTGAATCTTAACTATCTCATCCTTGATGAAAGAGACATACTTCAACAGTTCTAAAAACCTTCTCTCATATTCATCTATGGTCATACTCTCAATCTTGAGTTCAAAGAACTCTTTGATTTTCTTGTCATAATATCTCTTAGTCAAGTATTTATTCTCAAAATACTTCTTGAATCCCCTCCAAGTAACACTTATCTCTTTAATGTGTTGCAACTACACAAGTTGATCACACCACATGGATGCATTTCCCTTGAGTTGATAGATAGAAATTCTACCTTTTGCATGAGAAGAACAATTATGCAATTGAAAATACTTTCTCATGCGCACCAACCATGTCTCTGCATCTTCATCCTTCTTGTGCTCACCATCAAATGTAGGAGGTTTGATTTTATTCATTTCTCCTCGTAGCTCATCCACTCCATACCTCTTGTTCTTCCTGCCAGGGGATGGACTTGAGATGTTGTATGCTCTCTTATTGGAATTCCTCAAGGAGTGTTGGTGATGTCTGCTAATACTTTTGGCTCTTCTTTTCTCATTAGGAGGCCTGTGACTTCCTGATTTTCTTGAGCCACTCTCCTTATCCAACTTCTTTTCAATTTGGTTCAAGCTCTGCATTAGCTTCACGTTGAAGTCATATTGTTGCTCCTTGGCTCTCATAAGCCTTTCATTATCAGCTTTATGTATTTGGACATCCCTCTTCAAATTTTTAATGGTCTCTTCCATATTCATGTTTCCATTCCTTTCATCCCCATGTCCATTGGAGTTTGTTCCTTCAATGCCCAAATGGACATCCATCCCTCTAATCTCATCCTCCTAACTGTAAGTCCCCTGTGCCTCTTCCATTCCTCTATACTCTATATTGATCTTGATTTGATATAGTTTTTGTTAACTCTGAAAAATGTGCAGCACACAAAACTTTGTCAAGCTAACTGTTTCAACAATTTCATGAAAATATGAACCATTTTGGTTCAATAATATATATCATAATTCTTTCTTCTGATTTCCTGGAAAATTTAATTCCCCAATCAATTTTCTTGGTGGATATTTAGATTACACTGTCTAAGACCTTTCCAACGCCTTCTCCCATGCTCAATTATGAGTCTTGAGCATAAAGTTATGGTTATTTGAAAATTGCCCATTAACATTTCTGTTCACACTTCAACTAGGCACAATTTTGCATTGTAATTATGAACTTTTGCACCTAATCCATTGGATTTTTCATAGGATATCAATTGGGTTTCCTCATATACATATTATGGACATTATTTCCAAGTTACACCTCATTCTGGGTTCTGGGATGCTAGTTACAACCTACTGAAATTCTAGGCCAATTTGTGTTTTTGGTCCGGAATGGTACATGTACCTTCTTTGCCATATTAAACAACTTTATCATGCTTATAAATTTAATTCAGGTCTAGGAATGTCTTCTATGTTTCAATATCTTTCGATTGAATGCTCTTGCGTCTCAATCTGATTCTGGAGCATAAAGTTATGGCCCTTTGAAGTTAGTTGGGTCTTAAAACTTATCCTTCACTGTTTGTGTTGTAACTTTCTCATAAAAGCTCTATTTGACGAATAATTTACACCATTAGAAATATATATCTGAGCTCTTTCATTTGAGATGCAAAGACAAACTGTGCTTTTGATACACCTCTTTCTCGTGGTTTTTGAGTTGTTAAAAACGCTCTTAAGGGCCTAAAAAATGTGTTGCAAAAAGATAAAGTTCAAATGATATAAAACGTCACAGAAAATCGTTGGTTTTTTGTTGTTGTTCACCCTTCAAACGACTTCACACGTATAAATTTCAACCTCTACACCCATATTTACCATGCACAACAACATCACAAGGTAAATCATGCTTCGCGCATCTATAACCACTGTGCATCACTTCTTTGTTGTTCCTATAACTGTGCACTGCTTTTGTGCCGCGTACCAATATCCACCGCGCATAGTGTTGGTTATTGCACTCTTACCTGTTGCACACAGTTTTTGTATCACGTGCTGATATTTCGCACACATTATACTCTACGCATTGCACCATGCCATACTTTAGTACGTCTCAACCGCCCACCAAAACTCTGTGCGCACCACTGACTAAACTGTCGCGCGAAAACATATACCCACATTGCACGTGCACCAACAAAACTCCTCTGCGCTCTGCCAACACTGCACACACCACACACGTCATTATTTTGTGTGTGCACACCGCATAATGCTAAATTTATCACGCGGTCCTGTACACCAAAATTTTTCCACACGGCGTCGAAATTTAGCGTGCACACCTGCACACTAACATTTTTCCGTGCAACACCAAAATTTAGCGCGCACACTTGCCGACTAACATTTTTCCGCAGGACACCAAAATTTAGCGCACACACTAGCACACCAATATCTTGTCGTGCAGTGCTGAATTTTACCTATAACAATCCTTTCACTGCGCATCATGCATTTTTAGTGTGCCCACCTGTGCACATGCATTTTTATGCGCATCAATTCCTCGTGAATTCCGCTACAGAAATTGGGGCTTTTGGCTTAACTTTTTTTTTTTCCCAATTTACCATTGACATTTTGCAACTATGAAATTCGTTCAATTTCACCCCGATAACACGAGTTCAACTTATGCAACAACAAATCGCTGTGGGTTGACATTTCTAGAACAAATTTACCCAAAATCAATTCGCGAATTGAGAATTTTAATTACTAAATTTTCTCCATCTATCATGACATCACTATAACTTCAAATTTGACCCATTCTAGATCCGAATTTGCTAGAACATATATTAAATCAGGAATATCTCCTCACTTGGCTGAATTTATCCATTTTATCATGAATTTAACAACATAAATTGGGGCTTTTCCCCAATTCTGCCCAGTTGCTGCTACTTTTTACCATGGACGCTCTACAAACTGAAATTTGGCCACTTTGAAATAAATCCTCTGTGACATGTCGCTTCAACTCAACTTTCTCAGCCCATCCAGGCTTAGTGTTGAAAACTAAAGCTCTAATACCAATTTGTAACGACCCCAACCATCCATGCCAGGCCACGCTATGCTAGAGAATTCTTATTTCTCTCTCTGCGGAACATAGTGTAACATACCCAACATCCAACTCAGCTATGCCACATAAAATTTTCGAACTGGATGCAATTAAAATATATACACACAGAACTCTTGAGGAAGCATTACATATCAAACATAAACATACAAATACATCTGTAAATACACAGATTCATACTGAAATAACAGTAAACATATACATCTAGCAAATACAGGCAATACTTGTAAAAATAAACACAGTTATAACCACACATATGATAACCCATAAAAGAAGCACGTAAATAACAATGCAGCATGTAAATTTATCACACAATTGACACTTATCTTGGTAATAATGACACCAACTGCATGCAGAACTTCCACGAACCTCCCAGCCTTAGACCGCACTATTCATCACTCTCAACAGTGAGTCACCCCCAAGATGGGACTAAACTTCACCCAGGTAGAGGGATTCCTAACCAGGCTAAAGGCTCATAGACAACAGGAAAGACTCCGTTACAGGTGCCAACTCAAACTAACAACCTACAGTCCCTCATTCCCCACATGCTTGTCCCACCCAGGAAGTGTTCCCTTTCTCTTCTCAATAATCCTTCGATTGCCCCACTTCCTTTCTAGCCTTCAGAAACAGGTCGGACATGAAGTCTCAGAGCACTGTAGCTGCAGTTTAGTATCTTCAGGAAATCAATTCCCAGCAATTCTCTCACCGAGATAATTTATCACGAGCCTGACAACCCACCTCTTTAATATCCCACAAGCTTGACAACCTGCTTCTTCAATCTATCTCCCAAGATAACTAGCTACACCAACACAAAATGGCTATGGATATAGGTTCAAGTACAGTCATGAAGATATGAAAGATAGCTCAATGGGTGTGTGCATGTTCATGGATGATTGATTGGATGACTAAATGATGGAAGGAATGATGAGGAGAATGATGGAAAAGATCATAGGAAATGAACTAAGTCCCAACAATATGTATGCATGTCCCCAACTTGACACTTGTCATGTTGGGAGCTACTTTGGCCCACTTGTCCCCAACTTTAGAACTTAGGATAAAATAATTATCCATATTTTATATTTAAGAAATATTAATATAATATTCCTTTTTGGCTTAAGCTCCCTAGCTTAGCCCCTTTCCTCAACTTAGCCCCTCCCTTTCCCTAACTAGTGGAGTTTAGTCCCCCATCTCTTTTATCGTGGTCGGTCTGCGCGCAATGATGTATTTATATTAAGTACGAGACATATACAAAAATAGGCACACTGGCCTTTAACATCTAGGCTCTCCAACCTAATCAAAACATAAGCATCCTAGCTTATAATAACTGGCTCACCAGCCTATAAAATGCAACATATACACAAAAGTCTACCTGGCCTTGATATCACGTGCACTTATGTTGCTATGCGTGGTATCCTGGAATGTGAAAGCTTCCTCATTTTACTTTGCAGTACATGTGTGCACTATGCCATGAAATGTGCATACAAAAATGATATCAAAACAACTCACCGGCTTAAGTACATTTGTATTTACATTTACAATTGGGTGTGTCCTTAGGGATATTACAGATACCCAATTCCTGAAATTGACGACCTTCTTGACCAATTCAAGGGGGATAAGTAATTTAGTAAGATTGATCTGAAGTTTGGCTACCACAAAGTATTCATAGAACAAACTAATGTATAGAAGACAACTTTCAAGTCTAAAGAAGGTCTTTTCGAGTGGTTGGTCATGCCCTTTGGCTTGAAGAATGCCCCGACAACTTTTATGAGGTTGATGGATGACATGTTACAACCCTTCACCAATTCCTTTGTGGTTGTATATCTGGATGGAATCCTTGTCTTATGCAAGAGTTGGGAAGAACACTTGCATCACATTCACCAGGTCCTCCACACTCAGTGACAACACAATATATATGCTAACCTAGAGAAATGCCCCTTCAGCATGAACATGGTCCAATACCTCAGATATGTTGTAGATGAGAATGGGGTGCATGTCAATCCAACCAATATCCAATTCATTCATAAATAGCCAGCCTCGACAACACTCATTGAGCTTCAAATATTTTTAGGCCTTACCAAATTCTATCACAGATTTATATTGGGGTTCTTCCATATATCATGGGATCTCAAACAATTGACCAAGGGTGGTTGCAAAGCCAAATTTGTGTGGGGAAGGTCACAACAAAAAACCTTTGATGATCTAAAATATTGCTTATGATGAGCCCCATTACTCTCCCTACCCGATCTGCAAAAACCATTTCAGATTGAGATAGATGCTTCTGATTATGTTGTTGGTGTTGTTCTCACACAACATGGTCATCTAGTGGCTTATCATAGTGAGACACTCTCAGATGTCATCCATAAGTACCCCACCTATGAAAAAGAAATGTATTTCATCGTACAATCCTTCCACCAATGGAAGAATTACATTCTAGGGAAGAAGATGGTCATCCATATAGATCACAAGCCTCTGCAATTCATGTAGACATGAGGAAAATTGCAGAATGATTGCCATCAAAAGTGGTCCACATACTTGCAATAGTTTCACCTCAATATTAAGTATAAGAAAGGGACCACCAATCGTGTCACTGACTGACTTATTCAACCTCCAGTTGCAGCACTAACCATAATGTTCGACTCTTGTAGGCTTGAGACCTATGGGTGGCCCCAACTCTATGACAACAATCCTGACTTTGTTACAACCTACCAGATGTTGTGAACATGCATGATCGTTGTCAATTTTCATCTTAGATGGAATGCTATTCCATCTGGGTCATCTATGTATTCTTTCAAGCAAGTGTGGGAAGTTGATTTGGGAAGCCCACTACAGTAAGGTGGTAGGACACTTTAGTGTGGAGACGATAGTGGTAGTACTATAGAATTATTTATATTAGATGAAGCTTCAATAGGATGTTAGTATGTATATTAGATCCTATACTACCTGCTCCATTGCCAAGCCAACCATTAGAAAAAAAGGGATGTAAACCCCTTGGCCTACTCCTTACGGGCCTTGGGAATCCATCTTGATGGACTACATGTAACGTCTCCCTTTAGCCAAGCAGGGCAATGACTGTGTATTTGTGGTTGTTGATCGATGCTTTAATATGACCATTCTGACTGCCTAGATGAAGAGTAAAACAGTCGAGACCACGACTAAGCTCTTGTTCGAGCATGTCTAAGTACACTTCGGACTACCACAAACCATCATATCATATTGATATAGCAGATTCTTGAGCACATTTTGGTCAAGCCTCTGGTTTTTGTTAGACACCAACCTCACCAAATCCACTTCCTTCCACCATCAAATTGATGGACAGACAGAGGTCATCAATAGGATGATCGTACATATCTTGTGCATGTACAAATCCAAGCATCCATGCACATGGGATGAGATCCTTCCTTATGTCCATCACAAATACAATAGAGCCCTCCATAGCTTGACTAACCACAACCCTTTTCAGATGAGCCTTGGCTTCCAACCATTAGGCCCCATTTATGTAGCACTTCCCCTTGCATCCACATAGGAAAAATATTCCCATGCTTAATCTAAGGTTGACAATGCCACCAAAATAATTGAATGAATTCAACACATCCACCATCAGTTCCATGATATTTTACAAAAATCCCATGCTAAGTACAAGCAACATCAGAACCAACCTCGGGTTCCCCACAAGTTTCAGGTGGGAGACAAGGTTTGGTTATATTTACAGAAAGAGCACCTTACAAGACCCCATCGGAAGCTATGTCCACTGTGATATGGACCTTACACCATCACCAAGTATGTGGGAGACACTATTTTTGAGTTAAGTATTCCCCCCTTCCTTGGATTACACCTAGTATTCAATGTGGATCTACTTTGACCATATTTTCCACCACTATTGGACACATCGGAAGTGGCAGAGAAGGTGACACCTACAGAGCTCAACCCTGACTAGATGGAACATGAAACCATTGATAGGATCAAGGACACATAAGTTAATGGCACCTTCTAGTAGAAGATCCAACTCTATCGGGTTCTCAAGGCAAGGCAACTACTGTACCAAGGAAAGTGGTTCACCAAGCGTTAAGTTCAACAAAAGTTTCCCCATTTGATGGGGGAAATAAACACAATGGATAACATTGCTTCCTAATGGGGGAGGAATGATCCAGGTTGAAATTGATGGCTTCCCCCCTATTCCACTAGCTCAAAACGCAGTTTCCATCTTGGAAGTTTTTCTGCGATTTTTTGGGTCCCAAACTTCTGGGGCCATTTTGAGGCCCTAAACAACTTTTTTATTGGCTTGACAATGCCTAGAATGTAGTTGAAGGTATATGTTAGGCTGAAATAAATGTTCACTCCTTGGATAGACCTTTCCGATGAGGTATTGGGCACCTCAAACGAAGATCGTATGCAACCCAGGAAGTTGACGTATCAACTACCCCCATCGGGGCCCACAAACCTTTTGGTGTTTCATCTCCCGGAGTTGGGGTTTTGGATGTTTATGGTTTTCTCATTTATGCTTTATGTTGAAAAGGCCTTTTGAGCCTCATTGTAATAAGTGCATAGTCGTCACATATCTTCTCAGAGATGAGCTAACACCATTCTAGCGAGTTCATTTCACTTTTTATTTTCTTTTATAGTCTCTGCATATTTCATTTTTTAATAGAAATTGAGTATTAGTGTATCTCTGTGTTTATGTCTTATATCTATGTTTCATTTCATTCGCTCATAAATCCAAATCAAGTTTACACAATTACACATTATAGAACTTATAGAGTTAAAACAAATAACTAACAACACTATTGTATAATATAGGCACTTATTAAAGGTCGGAAAAATTCATAAGAAAAAATTACACCTATTATTGATCTTATCAGCCATGGTCATGAATCTCTACTCCACATTAGTTTCATTCTTTTCACTTGTCTCCAAAAATTAATAGTGAATAATAAAATTAACAATGTAGCACCCAAATAAGCAACCACTTAAGTAGCAAGGGATATTTAAATGATACCATGGGTAATGAGATAATAACTTCTTTTAATTTTTCTGGACCATTATTGTCATGTTGTATCCCAAAGATATTCCATTTTCCAAAATGAGGTTTGTAAAAGGCCATAGATTCTTTCTCCCAACATGAGCTTCAAAGTTTGTTAATGTGAGTTCATATGTGCCCTGGCTTGTTCTCCAATATAGTTTTTCCATGAATGGCTAAGGAAAGTGACATGTCATTATCTAATTATCTCCCATTTGTAGAGGTCATTCCATCATCCAATATACTATTTAGATCCTTTGATAATACCCCAACAAATTTGCATTTTACTTGGTCCTTCAAATCTTCCTACCTCCTTGGCTAAAGCTCGAGACATAGTTTTCTTAATGCATTCTGTTTTATTTTTCAAATCCACTTCATTGGTTGGAACATGGGATATCACCTTAACACATTATTTTTATTATTTTGAACCTAAATTCATAAAACATTGTGCTTGTTCTTTCAAAACTACATTTGTTAAAGGAATCCTTATATAATTCTTTGTCAAGACAATTTGTTTGACCTTGCAAATCTGACCCATTTGTTATATTCTTGTATGATTCTCTATGACTAAGAATGGATGATGTGCTTGATTCTTCACAATTTCCCCATTGTAGATGCTTCTTGTGCATTCTTTTAAGCTCATTGAACTGACCCTTCTGTAAGGGACATTGGATAAATCTTTATCTGTGTAGTTTGTTTGACCCCAAAAATCTGCTCCACTAGATGGAAACTCAAATAATTTGTTGATTTCATAATTTGGATAATCCTCTTGGTATATCCCCCTAACAAATAAATTCCATACCTTATCATTTCCACAATATCTTTGGCACTTCCAATATTCACCACCAATCTACAAAACCATTAAATCATTTGGAGCAACACTAGAATCTAATGCCTTTTTTAGTAGAGAGTTTCATAGGGAACTATGGCCTGCATTTGGTTGTTTAGGTTCAATTTAGAATTTTAATCTCTTTTTTCACTTCTTAGCTTAGGCCAAACCTTTTAATCCACTATAATCTAAGCATGATATTTCATATTAAGACTACAAGTTAATGCCAAGTCTTATGTGGATGACTTGATGTGTGTTGGAATCTTCCATCTCAAGCAATACCAAATTTCTTTAATAAAGAAAACTTCGCACTCAAAATATTCTTGTGTGGTGGCCAAAACCCAATGACCTTGAACACTCCAAGTCCATTCTAATTAATGCCAATCTTGTGCAACTCTAAGTTACTTCCCATGAAATTTTTTCTCATTACCTCTTTCTAAACAATGTTGATATTATGGTAGTTACGGGTGTTATTAACCTCCATGTGTAACCTTTGGCTAGAATAGAATATTCCAGAAGCAAGAGAAACCATAAATAGATGTGTAGAAACCCTAGAAGACAAGTCAGATCAGTAAAAGAATTAATATTAAAGTATTATATTCTAAAAGGACAAGTTGACCCAGACAAGTGACAAGAACCACTATAAATAAGAGATGATCTAGCTCCTTTGTACACACTCACTCTCTTAGTCAAGGATAACTCAAGTTTGGAGTTTCAGCTGCAAGGATGGAAGGTGGATCTTCTGAGATGGTTCTTGGTCTCTCTCTCTAGCGCCATCTAGCCTAAGATGGGTTCCCTACCTTCTAGTATCTCTTGGTGGTGTTCTTGGTGATATTTCTTGGTGGTATTCTTGGTAAGTGCAACTGCAATTATAGCTGTTGTAACTGCAATTGTTGCAGCTGAGTATTGTTCTTGTTATGTGGCTTTGGGACTTTCTATTTGGTGAGGTATCTTTGGATAACGATTCTCTCTCTTGGTTATCTATTGGTTCCATTGTTGCTTCCAAAATCATTCTATCTAGGAAAGGTTATGGTGCTCGAGGGTGGTTGCGTGCCTATGGTTGGGTGACAATAGTGATATTGTATATGGTCAAAAGAGCACATCGAATATTTTAACAAGTTATGGGCCCACACCACCTTTAGGATAGTCTAACCACTGGAAGGTAGCGTGACAATTATTTATTAAGCTTGTTGTGGCACCAGTAACAAATGCAACTAGGGTTTTTGATTGTGTAGTTGCAACAAACCCTAACCTAATCTTCTAGGCACTTCAAGTGAAAAGTTTGGCATAATTCCTGGACATTCTAGTGTGCCTTAACCTAACGCACCTATTGGTATTCTCAGCAAGCAAAAATGTCAAGCTTGAGTTTTTGGTCAAATTCAAAGTCAAAGGTAGACTTTTGCTCAAAATTGAGTTTGTTCGCTATTTAACTTACTTCATTTCTTAATTACATAGTGTGATTAAAAGTTAAGACATATGGAATCATTCAGTATATTAATTTATTATGTGATAAAATAATCAACAATATATGTATATTTGAAATTAATATTATATTTAAATAATTTCATAGCATTAATCAATATTTAGGAAGGAAAATAATAATTTCAATTTAACAATTTGTGTATATCATAACATTAATGAAGATTTAAGCATGAAAATAATTAATTTCATTTAAATTTAGCAATGTTTTTATTTTTGTTTGGATGGGCAAAAACAAGCCTTGAAATATCGGCGCATGTGTAAGGTTCTAGTGTACAAGGATCTCAAATTTTTGCATCAATTTAATGGCGCACATGTGAATGAAAGTTTGTCTTAATGCAGTCCATTTTTTCCCTCTTTTCATCTAGCTTGTTTTTTTCCTCTTTTTATCTAGCTCGTGGGTGTTTTGGCTTAATCCCGTCCATTTTTTTTTGTCTCTTTGCATCTAACTCATAAATGTTTTTGCTTAAACTAGCCAACAAATTTTAATTCTTTTAGTTATGCTTGTGGAGGCTACATGCACAACCCACTTCCTATATTGCCTTTTATACACTATTATGAATATTCAAAAGAAATTTTAATAAGAAAATGTACTTATTAAACTTTAAAAAATAACAAATAATAAAGAAAAGCTTCATTTGCTATTCCAAGAACAATGAATTGAATAGGATTTATATTATGCAACGAGTAGATATATTATTAGCCATTGGTGGTAATGGGAACATTGTCATTAAGACTCTCTCACCTATGTCATGCCTTGCACAATTTATATAATGCAAGAAAACTATAGTGTGTTAACGACCTAACACTAAACGTCACATATCAGTTGCATGCTATTACCAAAAACACTAAATAAAAAACCATAAGAACACGTTTATTTGAATGCGATATAATCCATACAATGGGTTGATTGTTGTGTCCAACTTCTTCACCGAGGTTAACATTAACACTGCAACACATCCATTTCGCGGTTGAAATTATCCAAACAGTTTCGCTAATGCAAGCAAATCGATTATTGTGCCCAACCACTTCAATAATGCTTCTCTTACAATTTAAGTGAAGATAGTTTATTAAAAACCAAAATAAATAAATATTGTAAAAATTTCCATTGCGATATTGAAAAAAAGTAATAATAGATGCAACTTTGAAAAGGCAAAGACCTGATTCGAAGGTATGGTAAAGCCATGAACAAATATAGAAATGCCACTAAACAAGTCGATGCGATTTTTAGACCAAGAAGCATTCATGGAAACAATGATTGAATCCGCCTTCGCCTCCCTGGAATAACTTTATAATTTAAAAATTAAAAATAAATAAATAAATTTAAGCTTGAGCTACCTTAGGTGCTATAAATAAATAAATAAACAAAATCCATTGAAACCTCCATGTTAGAAGTTGCATGATCCCCAAAGCCACTGAAACCTTGAAAAGCATGGTGAATGAAAGAGTTCTTACACGTCAGTTGTTTTGCATCGAACAACATCTAGCAACTTTCTCCTTGTATTAAAGAGTGCTTACACGTGAACCGTTTTAGCATGCAACAACATGGCATCTATTTCGTTTAAAATTATTGTTGGGTTCTCTTCCCATACTTTGGTAGGGTGAAATGTTTTGATTTTCAATACACCTACCTCCCTGTTTTGTCATACAATTGGCTTAGGTTGATGGACAATTGGTATGGATTGTTGGTTATCATTGATGTCAACCATTGGAGAGTGATATTGTAGATTGATGTCAACCCTTAGTGATTGATGTCAACCCTTGGAGAAATTCTGGTAGCGAATTCCAGTAGCACAAAGGTTTGGGTAATGGACCCAAGGTTGTTTCATGTATATTGGTATGTGTTTTAATATATTTGAAGGTAAGATTATTCTAGATGGATAGTACATGTCATTCTAATTCTTGTGGTGTGTAGAACGGCACATAACTCCTCACGGTTAGAGAGTTATGATCATGAGAAGTTGGAGAACTCAGGTTTGGGTAATGGACCCAAGTTTGTTTGATGGATAATGGTATGCATTTTGATATATTTTTAGGCAAGACTATTCTAGATGGATAGTACATGCCATGTCATTTGCAATGGTATGTGGAACATCACATAACTCCTCGCGATTAGAGAGTTATGGCCATGTGAAGTTGGAGAACCCCCATGAGTCATCTAGAAGCCCCAAAAGGTCAAAATAGTCAAAGTGATTTAAGAGATTTTAGAAGGTAAATAATTAAGTGAAGTGATGAGTGTACTATAAATCAAAGTGAATAAAAAATAAATTATTTAAATAATAAATATAATGGAGAAATTACTAAGTTGACAAGTGGTTAGAAGTGGGTTAACCCTAAAATAAGGAAAGTGGATTAAGATGGTTAAAAGGTAACCGCTTGAGGAAGCTACATGAAAGTATAAATAAAAGGCAAGACTCTCTCATTTTAATCACACTTGAGCATATTGAATATCTACAAGTGACTAAGGTAACCAAAGGATATCTAAGCCGAATTTCAAAGAGAAGGTGAAGTAAAGAAGCCCAAAATTAATGTTTTCTAAGGTATGTTATTTACAGGTCATCTCACCATTTTCGCAATAATTTTTTTTCTAGAATGATTCAGACCGTGAAATTGGGAGGTCGTTGAGGAAACATATCCAAGTATCTGTGGTACAAATTTTAGCTTGTGGTTCATTGTACTTTTGGATTTACACTCCGTGGAAAATAGGGTTTGTGGCTGGTCCTAAAACTAGTCTAAAATAGGTGTTTCGGGTAAAATGTCATAAATTCTTTATAACAGATCAAAATTCAGTAAGACCAAATGTATTTGTTATATTACAGTATGTAGTATTATGTGTACAATTTTTAAATCCATACAACAAATATTCTGTGTAGGGCATGCTCTACAAGTTCGCTCTCTAGAATAAACCAGAGTTCAACAGGGTATCTCATTTTTGCTATAACTCTTTTTTTGAGAGGTTACAAGTAGTGAAGTCTAGAGGAATTACATAAAATACACTGAAGAACATTGTGTATCATTTTTAGATCTTTATTCATTACAGGTACATAGTTATGATTATTGCAAGTTATGGTTTTTTACTAATCCAAAATTAGTCATGTGAGACTAAAGTAAAGTTTGATGAAAATGCTAGTCTCTTGTTGTTAAAGTTA
>JZKD02S0914555.1:139438-152108 GCA_000966675.3 Picea glauca
TAGAGGGGAAATCCTTGGTGCCCACCACCGAGGATATCTACTTTTTGACGGGCCTCTCGAGGAGAGGGGAACCCGTCAACTTTCATACTTTTCCTGCGGGGCCGAGCAAAGTCTCCAAATTGATAGAGGAGTACTGTGAGGCTGGGACCGATCAGAGATCTTCCTCGGTTCCCATGAGTAGGATTACCAGCCTCGCCCTCCAGACCATTTTATCACTCATCGGGCGAATTACCGGCTCTGCGGCCGTGCATCAGGCGTCACGCGCACAGATGAACTTTGCAATTCAGTGCATGAATGCACAAATTTTTGACTGGAGTACCACATTACTGGAAAGCATGAAAAATTAGTTGACAACTTGCAGACAGCGGACGCATAGGAACTTCGGGTTTGGGACCATCCTATGTTTGTTTTTCTTTGAGAGAGTTCCATGTTTCAGTCCTCGGCTGACAGTACGAGGACATCTGGTGACTTTCCCTGCAGTGTGCAGATGGGCAGCCTTGCTGCCGCGACAAGGTGGTGGAAGGACCACAGAGGCCTTCAACGACAATTTCTTTGCGTGGCTGTCGCGACAGATCCCATCTATCGAGGATTACCCATATGCAGGGATTGATTTTTCAAGAGATCCAGCGGTACCAGTGCCTCCTGGTGAGGAGCGAGGGGAGATGGGTAAGTCTCCACCTATCTAGTTTTTTTTTGTTTGTATATGTAATTTTTATGTCTTTTTGATATATATCATGTTTTTGTATAACAGATTTTTTGATGGGTGAAAATTGTATTGCGTGTAGATGTGGGACCCGTGCGACCTACCGATTATGCTTGGAACAGGCGCCGCCCATGGCCAGAGGCCGTAGCTGTCGTCGTCGGGGGAGAAGCAGTGGCAGGGAACCTCCCAACAAGGGAGGCCGAGAGGGTTCTTAGGCGGATTGAGCGGAACTTCACTGCTCTCACTCGCACAGTTCCCATGGAAAAGATAGAGGACTTGCCGCCCTCTATGCAGACTCATGTTGTGGGGGCACCTCGGACATGGGTCCGATTGTTTAGGCGTTTAGCCCAGGCTCTACATGATTATAACAGGGCCCACAGGCCCTGAGCAGACTTGTAAACTTTTTATGTTCCATGAGCACCTTGTTGTATATATTTTTTGAGGGCATAAGCCCCGGTGACTCATTATGGTTCCCACTTTTTGAGGCGCCTGCGCCCATCTATGTACTCTGAGATTTTATCATGTTTATATATGGTTTTTATTTCTTTTCATGTCTTATGGATGATGTGTACCAAAATGTATTTACATGTGTGTGATCATGATCTTTTTATATGTGAGCAAGATGCCAATCTAAAATATGATTAGCTAGAGTATCTGTGATTTTATTTAGACTCCTAGGAACATGAAAATATGTAATATAATCAAAGTTGCATTCCAAGAGACGTACCCTAAGGAACTGTCGGTGTAACATTGGTTCATGAACTCGGTATGTTCTATTTAGCTGTGACACAACCAGTTGAGCATCTAGATAGACCCAGAGACGAGAGATACCCAATGACAAAGCATCACGAAGCAACTCAATGACTGCACTATACTCAGCAACATTATTTGTGGTGTCGCCCAAGCATATCCCCCTAGAAGATAACAACTGACCCTGTGGTGTAAATATTACCCAAGCGACGGAGGCCAGCCCCCGCGTGTGTCGACTAGCACCGTCCGCATACCCAATGAACACCTCAGACTCACTTGACATCTTCCATAGTGACAAAAGATAACATTAATGACACGTCCATAACACGTTTTTCAAAAGAAACGAAAGAAGGTAATAGCACAAAGACTATACATATGTTACAAAGAGTTACCCACAGTGACCATGCTATGAGTAATACTTCTTGAGGTAGAGACCATTTCTAGGCTCCGCCAAAGCATTCCCTTCAAAATCAACCAAACGATAAGCGCCCTTTTTTAAAACCTCCTTAATAATGAAGGGTTTGAACCACATGGGTTTAA
Source organism: Picea glauca (assembly GCA_000966675.3). Taxonomy (NCBI): domain Eukaryota; kingdom Viridiplantae; phylum Streptophyta; class Pinopsida; order Pinales; family Pinaceae; genus Picea; species Picea glauca. Next base: position 141,432 of record JZKD02S0914555.1, read on the forward strand.
ACTTGCCTGCCCCCAGGGGGTCCTTATCTTGGTCGTAAACCAGGACAAGGTCGTCCTCAGAAAAGATCTAAGGACAAACAAACCTATCATATTGACACTTGACCTTATGTTTATGAGCCTCATTGGCCAGGGCCGCATCGCGACACTATTCATCAAGATGATCAAGGTGTACTAACCGTTCTTCGAGTGGAGAAGTGTCTGGCAATAACTGTACTGCCAATTTCAGAGATGGAATTTGACATTCGATGGGCAAGACTGCCTCCAGCCCGTAAACGAGTTGGAAAGGTGAGAAACCGGTTGCAGTCTTAACTGATGTTCAGTAAGCCCATAATGTCGAGTATAACATCAAATGCCAATTTGACTTGGCTGAGTTGATAGTTCGCTGTAGCATTGTCTTGAGAGTTTTGTTAACAACTTCTACCTGCACATTGGCTTGGGGATAGTAAGGTGAGGAATGTTCTTTCCATAACCCAAGATTTGATGTTAACTCATACATCATTTGGTTCTGAAAGTGACTGCCATGGTCAGTGACAATCTCTCTCGGGATGTCGAACCGTGCTATAATCTGGTTAAATAAGAAGAGAGCCGCAGTCTCACCATCATCTTTAAACGTTGGCATAGCTTCAACCCACTTAGTGAAGTAGTCGACGGCTACGATGATATAGCGGTGCCCCCTTGCTGACGGGGGGTTGCATGTAGTGTAATCAATCCCCCACTTAGTGAAGGGACCAACTATGATGACAGGAAACATAGGAGCTGGATGTGCCCTCATCTTCCGTGAGAAGATTTGGCATGGATGGCACTTCTTGACCGACTCGATACAATCTTTCATAAGTGTGGGCCAGAAGTAACCTGCTCGTAAAATATTTTGGGTTGTTGCCAACCCAGATAAGTGACCGCCACAAGATCCTGTATGACAATCGTTGAGCACTATGACAGCCTCCTCATGAGTGAGACATCGACGCAAGACATAGTCTACACCTCTCCGATACAACGTATCATTGAGTATGAGATAGTTCTTGGCCTGATGGCGTATTCGCCGATGCTCATCACGAGAAGCAAAGGTGGGGCACTTCAAAGTATGGAGATATATCAGTATATCTCCATATCAGGGGTCTGACAATTCGATCAAAAACATATCCCCGCAGATAGGCGATTCCTCAGGCACAATGTCACCTGACTCAACCAGAAGTTTCAAAATAAGTTTTGCAAAGACCAATGAATTCTTGGACTTGGCTGAAACGAAGTCTAAGTCAAATTCTTGGAGGATGACCATCCATCTACTGATTTTTCCGCTGATAACTCATCATGTCAACATGTATTGGAATGGATTCACGATGACAACGACGGTGGTCTTGTGAAACAGAACATAGTGACGGAACCGTTGAACAACATGAACTGCTGCCAACGCAAGTTTTTCTAGATGGGTATAATTCAGTTCCAGTCCTACGAGGCCTCGGCTCAGGTAATAGATCACATATTCAGAAAATGAATCATCTTCCTGAACTAAAACCATGCCGATGGTTGACTCTGCGGCAGCCAGATATAATAGGAAATCCTTGTTATAATTCGGTTGTAAGAGCGTGTTTTAATGCGTCGTAAGAGTGTTGAGTAGCTTCGTCCCAGAAAAAGGGAACATCTTTCTTCAGTAAACGCATAAATCCCTTGGTGATTTCGTCATAGTTGGCGATGAAGCGTCGTAAGAAGTTCGCCTTGCCTTGAAGACTCTGAAGTTGTAAAATTGTGCGTGGGGGGGGGCAACTGGACTATTGCCTCCACCTTAAGAGGATCCACCATGATCCCTGTGGTTGATACAATGAAACCTAATAGACGTCCTGACGCGACGCAAAAGCTGCACTTGTTGGGATTCAAGCGAATCCTAAAGTAGCGACATTGTTCGAAGATTAGTCGGAGGTGCATAGGATGCTCCTTTCACTTGCGAGAGCGTGATGCTAAATCATCTAGATAGGCCTCGACTATATGTTTAAGATCATGAAACGCGAAGGACATGGCCCGCTGGAAAGTGGCTCCAGCATTCTTGAGGCCAAAAGGCATTTTACGATAGGCAAATGTACCCCACGGACAAATGAATGTCGTTTTATGTTGGTCCTCTGGTTTGATTTGGATTTGATTATAGCCTGAAAAACCATCCATGAATGAAAAGGCTTCACAACCAGCACATTCATCGATGATCTGGTCGATGAATGGGGTTGGATAATTATCTTTCGGACATGCCTTGTTCAAATCACGAAAATCGGTACATACGCGAATCGTGCCTTGTTTTTTATCGACCGGCATGGGGTTTGACACCCATTGAGTCAAATGTATAGGGTAAATGAACCCTGCCTTGAGCAATTTCTCAACCTCAGCTTTGATGGATGCTGCTTTCTTAGGATTAACTGGACGAAGTTTTTTTCGAACAGGCTTAGCATCAGGATACGTTGTGATTTCATGTTCAACTATCTTTGGATCGATGCCTGGCATTTCCTCATAATAACAGGAAAAAATGTCGCAGAATTCTTTGAAAAGATCTGTGTAAATCTGAATCTCTTCGGGGGAGCAATCCGCTCCAACAAAGACATTCTCCATGACACCGGGGTTTCGGGAGATATTGATAGGTATAGTTTTAGCGATAGTCACCATATTCCCCTCAGCATAAATTTCCAGTGTAGCTAAGAGATTAATAGGACACAGCGGATCTCCTGTCATGGTGGTAGTGAATTCTCCTACCTCAATTCGGTGTAACGCTGGGAGGAAATATGATCTGTGATGAATATCGTCCCAAGGTTTGTCTGGACTAGTCATTGCTTCGATTACAACTTCGTCAGAAGGCAAGACTAGGTCTAACGAATCGGTAGTAGCAAGAGAACCCTGAGCCCAAATAGGCTCTGGAAGTGGATCCAACGCTTGTGCAGGAGTCAGATCAGGAGTAGATGAATCTTGCTGGACTAACGAGTACACTACTTCAACAACCGACAAGGGCATGGACATGCCAGAGTGCCCTGTCTCATCCATCGTGGCTGATGGGGAAGGAAGAATCCATGGATCCTCAAAGTAAGTCGTGCGGAACGACGAAACATGGAAAATCTCAGCCTTGTGGTGAGTCGATATAAACTTGATATCGCCTTGAGGAGGTGGGTAATCGAAAGTACCCATCAAAGATGGGCACAAACCAACTCCTATGTTAACGACACCGGCTTGAGGATTATCTATCATGGGAACCGTGGATGCCCCCAAGGCCAGGTCAGGTCGAGAGAAGGACAACTGATCAATGGTCACTATCCGGCCTTCATGTGGAAACAATAAGACTCAGAAAACTATAGCGACCACCGCTTGCATAGCATAAGTCCAACTACGCCCTAACAAGAGATTTTAGTCGATGGGGGCGTCGACTACCTCGACATCGACGCACACGGTATTTCCCCCTAACTGCACAGGGAAAGAAGGAATGATGCCATGTGGTCGGAAAGAATGACTGTCAAACGCAGTAAGGAGAGTAGGTGATGGAGACAACTCGGGCTGACCAATGGCTTTCCAACATGCTAACGACATAATGCAAGTCGAAGTGCCCTCATCGACCACCGTGCGGTAGATATTCCGCGTAAACGTTTTCGTGGGGTGAGCCACTACTATCTGAAATGTGACGTGGTAAGGCAAACAAGGTTTCAAGTCAGTCATATCTAACATGATGGTACCTGGGTTACAAATCTCAGTAGAGCCTAAAGCAGTCAACAAGGCTTTCCTCTGAGTGGGGCAACTTTGGAGTACCTCCAAAGCGGACATAGCGCAAGGGGTTTGGGATAAATCTTCCACCATAGAGTAATTCTGGGCGGCCCTTGCATTTGGATTGTGAGAAGCTCTCTTAAACGCACCTTTTGGAATGCGTGTCATTGTTTCACCCAACGTCTTCTCGATCTGTAGAGGAAGAGATGGGATCTCGGCTTCTTTGCCCTTCTCAGAGGCGTTTGGTTTACTATAGTCGTGTGCTCTAGTCGTTATTAAAGCATCACTTTTAACCATGTATATGTTCACGGAAGAGGAATTGTTTGGGGGAGGGCAAGTTTCTTGGCTGCCCCCTTCGGCATTTATAGAGGCTTGAGTTAAATTTTGCCCATGCTGAAAGGGATTAGTCAACATGGCTTGTTGTTGCTGTGTGACAAACTTCTGTGCCTCCGCAAGTCGAGGACATAGATGGGTCGGGTGGTCTTCCGCACATAATTTGCATGGATACCTCACCTTCCTTTTTTCCATGGTGCCCTCGCCAGCATTATCAATGGGTTTATTATCCCCCTTACCCTTTCTGTGTTGTTTTTTCTTCCCTTCAGGCTGCTGGTTGGCCTTTGGGTTAGTCGTCTGCATGGAGTGTACTTCTGACGGTTGGGTAGGAGGAGCAGCCAAAGAAGTAGTCTGGCTGGCCGCTGAGTGTTGTATGGATAACTGTTGCAATTGTTTTGTCAATTGCTCAGCGGGCTTGGTTTGTGTCGAACCAATGATACCATCGGCATGTGGTCCGACTCTCTGTCTGGTTTTATCTAGTATTGACCCTGGTGCATCCGGCAAGATGTTGTACAGTAAACCAGACTGAGAATAGATAAGCTCAAACTGTTGAGCCCTCATGATAGCATCTTCCTTGGAGAAAACCCCTGAAGTCGCGACGTCTTTGGATAACTGCGGAACTAAAGACTTAAGGAACCACTCAAGCAGGAATGCTGGTGGGACGGGTACCTTGATAAGACTCTTTCGGCATCGCCACTCTCGAATATGATCCGAGATATGGTCCACTGTCGTCTACTCGAAATTGGCTAGCAACTCTGTGTCGGCGTCGTATCTCACAGGTAACTGGAAATGGTTAAGGAAGGCCATTGCCAGTTCGCCAAAAGAAGAGTATCGTGATCGATCAAGCTCTATGTACCATTTCACGGCACTCCCAATAAGAGTGCGTTGAAACAATCGCAACTAGACGAAGTCATCTTTTAGTGAGTTAGATGAACACCAGAGGTGGAAAGTAGTCACGTGATCACCTGGATCTTCGTTAAGCTTGGCCTTGAACTTTGGAATGTCCAAAGGAAACTTCGTTGGCATAGGAGGCCAACGCGGATCGTGACAGATAGAATCATTTAACAACCGTGTCAAATCTGGCAAGTGTAACGTCACCAAGAAGGGTAGTTTAGGTTGTTGTTGATAGCCTGGATAAAGGGGTCCTGGAGTTTGACTGGCACCAGGTTGCCAGGAAAAGTTTGGCTGCTGGCCTGGATTCTGGTAGAAACCATGGCCCTGACCAGCGTAAGGGTTTTTCATCTGCGGAGACATCGTTGGATGATTCCCCATAAAGGACATAGGATGTTGGGCATTCATCGTGTTTGATGGACTTTAGGGAGGATTACCCCATGCAGTCCCGATGGGAGAGGCATAGAAGTCTGTCCGAGGTTCCATTGACTGTGGAAAGAATTACCCCAGAACGACATTCCAGAGGAAGGAACGGATCCTTGTCCTGAGTTCCAAGGTCCTAGTAGATGTGCCCCCAGCGCAGGAATAGTACCCTGTGCCAGAGTAGACTATCCAAAAATAGGTGTGCCCCCAGATGGGAAAGCAGTGGATGCGAAAGTGTTATTACCAAACGTCCCGTTCCAAACAAACGGTGACGAACCTACCGGCTGAGTTTGTGCAAGTGTTCCTTGACTCCCGGCTCCAAATGAACTTGTGTGTGCAGGCTACCCGACGGACTGCTGATGCGGACCACCAAGCAAAGGGGACGAAGGAGAGATGTGACCTCCAGCGTAAGGAAAAGCATTGAAAGGGACAAGAATGCCCCCAAGGTGACCTTGCAGAGGAGCGTTAGAGCTCCCTGACCCCAAACCCAAAGTCTGTAAAGTGGAGTGTGTGAGTGCAGGATTTGTACCTGAACTAGGCATACCGTATGAAAACGGAGGGCCTGTCGCACTAGGTGTGAAAGGAGGTGTGGCCGCCGCGATAGATGGGGTCAGTCCACTGTGCGACGTAGTTGCGGTCGAGACCATGGTGGCTCGGACCACCGACAAAGGCAAGTTAGGAGAAGCTTCTCTTGTGGTAGCAACAGTGATGGGAATGGGAGAATTCCCAGAGGAAGTAGCAGCAGTTGTTGCCATAGCTGTATGAGGCACCGACAGGAGTTCGGTAAATTGGATTGGTACAATAACCGGTGTCCAGATATCAGTGTTTTAGGTTTCAACCGATCCAAGATTGGCGATTGATTCCTCCAGGGTTTGTTTGGGCTCAATGGTTAGAAACCCGGTTTCTTCGAAAGACCCTTGTTGGTCTAGCTTCCGCCTCAATGGTGGCGGGGGTGGCTCCAGTATAACTGGCGGCAGGCCCAGAAGCCTTCGTGATCGAAAGAGCTCTGAATCCTCCATTGTGTGAGAAGATTCACGACACGCTGAGGTATTCTACACGAACAAGCAGAAACACTCACTAAAAGAAGCCCCTATGAGATAATACAAGCAAACACTAACTATTTGGAAGAACAGTTACAACAACCAACACTAGAGAAACTTACCGGTGCAAGTGCAACTTGAATACGGATGTCTGTCCTATGTACCGCAGTATACCCCTGCAGTCACCTGTGTATGTCCCTAGAAAATATTGGCAACTAGTTTTCCAGCATGTGAACAGTCACCAGGCGGGTACAGTCGATAGTCGGGTAGACCACAATGAGTAGTGTATCAAGCCCGAAACCTGTCAAGGGTATCGAGAGAAAATGGTCTGGAAGACAACTGAGGAACTTGAACGGATTCGAGACCCATGAAGCCCCGTGGAAAATGCAAACGACGAAATCCCTTAACAAATCCTCGATATGTGTTCTCCACTACGCTCGGTCCAGCTTTGGAGGGGTTATCTCCGTTACCTTTCCTTACGCGACCTCATGTTTAGCCCCTGTGTTAGAGGGGGGTCCCGAATAACTTTCTGTAACTGGACTTCTACACTCCCTTATGACAGACTCCAATGTTTGGTTTGAGTGGCCTTGGAGAATTTACTCTCCAACCTATTCCAAGGCCCTAGTCCTGAGCTAGTGTATGAACCCTACAAACAAAAGTCTAATAGTTTTTAATTAGCGTTGTTTTTAATGGGTTTTTTTACGTCACAAGGTATGAAGGTGAAACTGATGGTGTGTAACGACTCAAAGCAGAAATGACCAAGAAATTCTTGGAAACAAAAAATTTTACGAAAATGCAAAAACCAACAACTTTTCAACAAGAAAGATTTCTTTTCTTTTTTGAATTTTCTGAGATTTCATGCAGAAAAAAATCAAGGAATTTTGCTCAATCTGTGAGCTACTTATGCGCTAAATGCACTACAAAACTTATGAAAAAGGCTTCTTCCTAGCTACTGATGCAACAACACAATCTTCAAACCAAGAAGAAAATGAAAAAGAGAATCTTTTGTTTATTTAATTGCAAAATGAAGTAATCAAGGGAAAATGTCGACAAGCACAAAACCAAGAAAACAAAATAAAATTCTGGCTTAAAGCGCAGATCGCGAAGAACCAGAGCAAAGATGCACACAGGCAATCAAGAAAGCACTGATTCTAACACTTGTCTAAAAACCATAAAACAAATTTTTCTTTTGTCTTTTGTATCAAAACATCAACTAAGAAAAACATAGGCTAAGGATTAGAGGTCCTAACCTGCTGACTGTGTAGCCCCAGACTCAAAACCTCTGAGAGGGAAAAACTTCTCACCACAAGAGGGGATGACTGCCCCACCCTGAATGAGAGGCAACCTGACAGGCCCGCGACTGTCACTGAGACAACACGCGTTCAAACACGTGCTGAGCTATAACAACACGCGGGTACCCGCGAGCTGAACTGAAACAGCCCGCGTGTAGGTATAAAATCCAAGAAAAATCAAACACAGGCCACCCAGACCTGAAAGAGGCCTCTGGTATTGACAACCAGGGTCTCTTAAAGGCTTGGATGCTTCTCTTTTAATAGAAAAAGAAAATGAATGCAAAAGATAACAAACACAATAAAGGAGACTGCAAACAAGACAGTTATCCAACAAGACCCAGACAGGATCTAGAAATCCCCCTGAGAAGGTAAACTTCTGACAGGGAAGAGGAGACTGCCTCTCAAGCTTTCTGAGTCCTACACGCTACTGAAACCTCTGTAGCAAGAATTCAAATGTGGGATACAGAAGGTTAGGGCGCGGGTTACACGTGGGAAGGCCTTCTGTAGGCCGCGTGTACCTCTGTGTGTCCCGATACTGAATGTCAAGCAACAGTCAAGGAAAAAACTGGTATTGATAACCAGGTTCCCTGCTAGCTCTGACCTAACAGAAAACAAACAAACAAAGAAACAGAAAATATAGTTTTTTGAACTACCCAAAAACCTCAATGAAATCCGGAAACCCTAAGAGTAATATCCCTAGTGGAGTCGCCAATTCTTTTGTTGGGAAATAATACCCTACGGACTAACAAGCTAGGGATGAACTTGTACGCATATCATAACCTCAAAGAAAACACTTTTAACCTATCACCCCAATACTCAAACCCCTTTTTCACACACAAGCATGGAAGAGACCTACTAAACTTTTTCTTATTGATGTTTGATGTAGATCCTCCGTTACGCTTTATCCTCTTGCTCTCGCTGCTCCTTCCAAAGACAATCCTGCAATCAAGACAAAACACTACGCATGCATGCTATTATTCTATCTAAGGGTTAGAGATTATGCATAAATCAAATAAAATATATATCACTCGCATATTGGGATGGGAAAATTATTCTTTTATTAATCTCAAGATGAATCAACTTACAATAATGATAGAGACCGACCACCATCCCTCGATCTTGATCCTAGGCTCCTCCTCTTCTTTGTCCTCCAAATTCTTTGCTTGAATTCTCCTTAAGCTTGAGGAAAGGCTAAAGGGTTGGGACAAATGGATTCGGCAATTGGGAAGAGTTTATTTGCTATCTTTTTCCTCCTCCAAATAGTCCCCCTACCCCTTCTTTTATAGGCTAGAAGGATCTAGGGTTTTGGACAAACTCTCGTCCATGCATGGCTGGGAGTTCCAGTTAACTGACCCAAATATTTTTGTCCCGTCGACAACTTTCCTGTTTTTGTGCTTTGTTAGGTAAATGTGGGCTGTAGTGGGCCAGCCAACATTCCAACGCGTGTAGTAGTAAGCCTGTTAGCGTTCCAACGCGCCCAGTAATGGGTTAGGGTGCGGGTTACTTAATTTAAGAGGTTTTTCAAGGTTTTATTCAGCATGGCTTTGGCAATGAAGAGACATGAGTTGGCCTGATGCCAGGTAAGCATGTGTGGTGCAATTTAGGGTTATAACAAAGGGTCATAAATTTTGTTTTGGTAGTCCTTGGGTAGCCCACTGATGAAGCGTTGCAACTTTGCTTTTTCTACTTTTATATAAGGGACATACCTCAACAAGTGGAGGAATATGTTGACATATTCCTCTATAGTGAGTTGCCCCGGTTTAAGTTCATAAAACTCTTTAGTCTTCTCGTTGAAATATTTTTTCGACAAATACTTCTTCCGGAAGTATTTCTCAAACTGTTTCTAGGACAGGTCCTCTTCGTGGACCCCTTTCACATTCTTAAGATCTTCCCACCATAGGGAAGCTTTTCTGTTCAGATTGAAAGTGGCCACTCAGGCCTTCAAATTCTCTGAAAAATCATGGACTCTGAAATATTTCTTCAGTCCAAGTAGCCAGGCCTCTGCTTCCTCTCCCTTCTTTATCTCACCATCAAAGGAGGGAGGTTTGGCCTTTCTGAATTCCTCAAATTTATGACCCTTGGAAGTCTTTTGCTTCTTTTGTTTTCTTCGAGAATAGGAACTGGTCCTGCTACTGGAAGAGCCTTTTGAATTGCCAACTTCCTTCTCAGAAGAATCGTCTGACACTGGTCCTTTACCTCTGGGGTGGACCTTCCTTGAGGTGCTCCTCTCAGTATGGCCACTGATATGACCGTGTTTCTGCATCTCGGGTTCATGTTGCATTTGTCGTTGTAGGTCGGATAAGCTCTGCAGTAAAACTGCATTAATTTCAGTTTTCTTTTCTTATTCTTTCATCATCCTTTCATTGTCGGCCTTGCAGCTTTGTAATTCAACCATGAGACTCCTCATAGTCTCAGCTAGATATGGAGGGGCCCCTATTTCTCTTCTTTCGTCAGACTCTTTGTCTTTATTGTGGGAGCCTTCTCCCATCTCTTACTGAGTCACCATTCTCTGCGTTTGTAAATTCCCGCGGCTGATCGTCTTCTTGGAAGAAAAGACAAACGCTGGTTGTTAGTCAAGAATTAGATACATTTTTTTTTTTTATAACCTGTGCATAAATTCATAACTCTTTCACATGCATACACAGTCAGTTTCTCGTTTTCAAAGATAGAGGGTTACTCCTTTTAGGAGTGTTCCAAACGGAGCTTCTGCGCAGCTTCGTTCATGAGCCCAAGTAGGCCAAGTGCTGTAACCATGCTCTGATACCAATTTGTAATGCACCCACTACCATAATCAAGTTTTTGTTGATTTCTGCAGAATCAGAGCCCCCGAAATATCTACGGAGGCCTAGCGTAAGCTAACTCTCTCTCTCTCTCTCCCATGTCATCGCGGGTTAGGATCACAGGTCAAATAATCATGGCACTTCTTGTATTTCACACCTCAGTGCTACAAGAATGTCGAATCGTTCAACTCTGCA
>JZKD02S0914555.1:165509-194662 GCA_000966675.3 Picea glauca
GGAATGTAAACCGGTCAAGGTTCCTATTCCTGTTGGTGTAAAGTTATTTGCGGATCAGTGTCCCAAGACACATGAAGAAGAGGAGGACATGTCTCATGTTCCATATGTGAGTGCAATTAGCAGTTTGATGTATGAAATCATCTGTACTAGACCGGACATTGCACATGCAGTGGGATTTTTGAGCAAGTATATGTCAAAACCAGGGAAGGAGCATTGGACAACAGTAAAAAGGGTTTTCAGGTATTTGCGTGGCACTACTAGCTATGGATTGTGCTACGAAGGAAGATCGGGATTGGACAAAGTGGTCGATATACATGGCTTTATGGATGCAGACTGGGTTGGATATTTGGATCGTAGGAGATCTACAAGTGGGTATGTGTTTAACCTGTTTGGAGGAGCAATAAGTTAGATGAGCAAAAGACAGGTTGTAGTGGCACTTTCAACTACAAAATCTGAATACATGGCAACCACTCATGCAAGTAAGGAAGCAGTATGGTTACAAAGATTGTGTTCAGGTATTGGGTTGGTACAACAAGTTGTAAGGATAGAGTGTGACAATCAAAGTGCAATTTTTCTAGCGAAGAACCCTACTTATCATTCAAAGACAAAGCACATTGATGTTCAATATCACTTTGTGAGAGACATGATTGAAGAAAAGAAAGTATCATTGATGAAGGTGGACACTTTGACGAATGTTGCAGACTCATTAACAAAATCTGTGAGCACTGAGAAGTTCTCTTGGTGTAGAGGATCCATGGGCATTGTTGCCCTGGATTTTTTACTATGTAACCCTATAACCCCCTTCACGCAAAGAAAACAATAAGTGGGAGAATGTTGGGTATGTGTTATATTTTTCATGTTGAAACAATAAGAAAAAAACATTCTGCCTCAGGAAATGTATCATGTATTTAGGTGGTTTCTTCGGCACATGGTTTTTGCCGATGGTTTTCTATTTTCGGTTAAGGAATTAGGGTTTTGGAATAATCCAGGTCATTGGGTTAGGGTTTTGGATGTTGCTGGCTCCTATATGTATATTGTATTGTAAACATTGTAACACAATGAATGAATATAATATATGTTGGTTTTCTCGGTTTGGGTTTCCAGGGGAAAAATCTCTGTGTAATGTTTGTATTTTCCATTGTATCTTTTCGGTTCTTTTTTGAATATATGTTTACAGTAGACATTGTACAAGGTTATAATTTACAGTCATGCAAGTGAAGGATTCAATGGCCCTCTTCAGCTGCAAGTAGTAGGTGTGGAACACCGCATTGGAATGCCATTGCTTTTTCATATCACTCGAATACCATAGGGTAGTGAACCTCGCAACCAGTGGTTCGAATGGCTCGACTTCAGGGAAGGTTTCTCCCTCCGACATCTCCCAAGTGATGAAGGAAATGAAAATCAGCAACTAGCTGAAGTGAAACTCGTAGCCCTAGTATTGCACTTCATGACAATCTTGCTCCAACTGGATGATGAGGTAGCTCGCCTAGTTCATTTGCATGCCTTCAATGCATTTTCCTGTGAGGTCAATGACAAACCCCATGACCTACGTTGGTCTATTCTTATTGACGATCTTGCATGTTATCAGCTGACAAGCTACTCGCACTATGCCATTTTGGATGGAGGCTACCTTGTAGCCTCGCTTTCCTTTCTCCACATCGTCGTAGGTGTCCTTTATTCGTTGCACCAGGGCACAATCTGCAGCCTTCCCTGGGTAAAATTCCTGAGGGTCCGGTCCTTGCATGCTTAATCTAGTGATCCGGTGGATCAACGTTGGATCTACAATGATGCACCTATCCAACCACAGGTAACCGCCATGGTAGCACGACAGGAGGCGTTTAATGCACACGTTAACCTCTTCATGTTTGTCGAAGTGTGGTATGTTCATCACATTAAGGATGGTTGATATTTCGATGTCCATGGTCCATGGCTTGGGGATTATCTTCAACTTCTTCCTCGTTGTCTTTGTCAAGTACTTATGTGGTGCGAGCATTCCATAATTCTTGCAGTCTCCCAAGTTGAAATCACTGATCTTTAGCATCATAATCTATCCCAATTGCAATCCAACTGCGCGTATCCCCTTCGAGAGGTACGCAGTGATCAATGTATATTATAAGTAACTCAGGATGCTGTCATGACTAACTGCGCCAGCTAGAGGCGGTATATAGTTGGGTAGGACTGATAGGATGAGCTTCATGTTCGCCAAGTCATCGTGATGCTTGCTCTGTTTCTCTGTAGCAGTTCGAGATGGCCCAGATCAACATGCAGTCGATGGGGAGGCTTGCAATCCTCTCATCGATGAGATCTGTGCTCCTGCCGACATGACCTTCTCTACCACGAGGTCAATCATAATCTCTTCGACATATTTCTCTATTGCGCTAAGGTCGCTCAACATGCACGCTCATGATCAAATGTTTCATATAGGCAGACAAACGCTCAAGGCAAGAAGAACAGGTGGAGAAATCTCAATAAGAACTGCACATAAGCAATTAGTTCTCTATGGGCTCGGATAATCACAATTTGCAAAAGTGTCCCCAGTGCAATATTCGATGAGTTAAATAGAAAACATCGTAACAGACTCCTCCAACGGGCAGGAATGCCTCAATCAATAAAATTCCATCCGTTATGGCGTGGTCCCAACGGTCCAATGGCGATCTTTCCGGAAATAACTGCGTTTCTAGCCATTCTGGGGCGTCATTCTAACGGTCCAGACACCTCCAACGGTCATATTCTTCACCATGGAGAAGTTCCAGTCTATGTCGTTCTGCTATTCCAGCGAGGTTCAAGTTCTGCAAGCCTTCCTTCTACGAAGTCCTCTCTAGGACCTCCTATAATTTTTCTAGCTTTGCTTTCTTCTTACTGAGCTTTCTTGCTTTCTTTCCGTTGATGTGTGTCTCTGGATTCTTCTTTCCATTATTGTTCTTATCCTTTATTAGCATAGTAACTTCGCACTACTAAGGGTCTTTCACAGGGTTCGAAGGTAATACTTTTTCTTTTACTGTTTTTGGAGTAGGTGCTTTTCTCTTCTGCATGGATAAGTTCTTTAATCCTTCTTACATTCTTTCGACTTTGACAGTGAGGTCTCTGGCCCTCAGTTGCTTCAACTTGTCCTCATGCTATTCTATTAAGCAAGCTATTCTCTTAGCCACGCAATCCCTTAATTCTTTTCTTTTCTGTTCTATAGCTTCCTCTTCTTCCCTCCTTCATATCTGATCTCTCTCAATCCAAGTCCTTCCTAACAAAAGTGAAAACGGGGTGTTGTTCTCAACAAACTTAATGACCTTGAAGTCTTGTTTTGTTGATGTTCCATGAGCACTCATAGGTACATGAGTAAGTCTTCCACATAGGGTTATCATCTTTCCTTTAAACAATCCTATTCTTCCCAATGAAGAAATCATAACAGGCTTTCCCAAAATTTCTCAAGTACTTTCTGGCATAATGTTCACCTATGTTTCTGCATCCAACACACAGTCTATGTCGAAGTATCCTATTCTTGTTTCTATGCACTCTTTCTCTTTTACGATCTTTGATAAACCGATGTCTCTGTGATCATTCAATGTTTCTTTCATCTGCAATAATACAGCTTTGGATTTTTTCTGGTTATTTGGCATATTCTTAGTCTCTTGACCTTCCTCGTGGTTTTCTTGTCTCATGTTCATCTTCTCAACTTTAGAAATCATTCTAGGGTAATCTAAAACTTCATGTCCAATAGTTTTACAACAAAAGAAAATAGGACCTCTACCAAGGCATTCCTTAGCAATATGTCCCGGTCTTCTGCAATTATAACATAATGTCAATCCTCTCTTTCTCTTAAACAATCCCCAACCTTTCTTGTATTGCGCAATGGGATCACAGTGATGGACCTAGAAAAAATTCTTTCTAGGATCCTGCATCCACTTGTTAGTCCAAAAATTCTTTCTATGCATAGGAATAACATATATTTCACTATTTCTATCAGATCTATTCATATCACATCTTCTTTCTTCTAGTTGTGCCCTAGTTTTCAGACTAGGATAGAATCTATCAAAGATACCTAGATCCATTTTTCAAAACAAAAATTTCCACTTATCTTACCTTTATCAGAGCACCAAGCTTTAAGATATTACCTCTTTTCTTTAGATCAGACTTTTCTTCTTGGCACAGAGCTTCACAAGTCAAGTAGAGTATTGCACACTACAGTAACAGATCTACACACAAATATTTCTCTTTTCCTCAGTTCCCAACAATCACAGTTTCAGGTCCTAGCAATGGAACCATTTGTTGGCACAGGGGCAGACCCGGGGTTCAATGATTCAACAACACACCAAAAAAACCCTAACTATCGGCCCTTTCGGAAACACCTGCAAAGCAGATGAAGTCTCACCCAAGGTAGAGGTAGGGGGAGTTGTAGGACTCAAGTGTCTACAACCTAGCTGGGACACAGATCTGTGATCACAATACTTAAGAGAGCACTTAGCAATTAAATTTCATTAGTCTTTGACCTTTATTCACATCGCAGGTAAAAACCCTAATTACATAACAACAGAGTATTCAACAAGATCTAAGCATATCTAATCCATTTAGCACATAACATCAAATAGATCTAGCATTCATTCATGTTATTAAGTACTAAGATACTACATCATATGTATATAACATACATAAAGATTTGGCACTAGGCATAAATCACATCAATAACACAAAGCAATCACAACACAGGATATACATGGTTCACCCCCAGTGTGAGTCTACATCAACCAACTCTTCACCTTCTTTATAATCTTCTTTCAGTCTTCTTACATGCACAGAGCCTCAAAATCCACTCCACATAGGACAGGAGATCTGCGCACACTTCGCCAGATCCTCCTTCCCCGAGTTTTTTACATCACAGAGCCTTCTTACAATCACTTGCACTTAACTCTGTACGTTCTCAACACATAGTATGCACATAGCCTTTACAACTAATCGCACTTAGAAACCTTTACATATCTTGCAGAAAGACAACTTAGGTATTCTCTTATCTTATGCTTCTTACAATGCCTAGCTACTTATTTATACATTTACATATGGGGCCTAAGCATGGGTAAACCCATGGGTTGACATCCCATACCCATTACATAAGCCCTAAACCCAAAAAGCCCATAAAAAGGTCAAACATGACCAAGGTTATCCAAAACTTGGTCGAGGGCCAACATCCCTTCTCTACTAAACAATATATTGGGTGATCCATCATTTACCAAGTTTTTCACATGCAACAAGAGCATATACTTTGTGATTTTTACTGGTAGGGTGTTGCATTGGAAAACTCAAAACCGTTATTATCTCAAGGTGATCAAGGAAAGATATATCATAAGATTCATGTGTTATTATAATAGTATCATCCTCGTTATTTAATACTTCTATTAGTCATCATCAACCCTCATAAGACATATCTATCATCTCACTTGTATAATATACATACAATTACCATGAGATATTATCATTAAACTTCAATAGAACTTTTGAATTGTGTTTCATACATAAATCATATTTAAATATAGCGATGAGCTCCATCTCATAATATTGGGATTTTCATTTGGTTATAACCAATAACACCAATTTCATTAAATTTGGACTAATAAATAAGAATCTAGACTATTAAATTGTGAATTTTGACTTCAAAAGTGTGAATATTGGTATTTCTAAAGTGCAAAATTGGATTTAGAAAGTGTGAATATTTGTTTTTGAGAGTGTGAATTTCCAATAATGTTTTTTGAAAAAAATTGAATTATGATTCGAAAGAGAGTTTTGATTCCAAAAGTGTAAATTTCAATTCCAAAGCTGTGCATTTTGAAATTTGAAAGTGTCAATTTTGATTATGAAATAGTGAATTTCGATTCCAAACATGTCAATATCAAATTTCTACAATGTGTAGTTGGATTTCAATATTTTGAATTTATTTTCTAATATGTATATAATATCTAAATCCAAGATTAATGTATAATTGTCAATATTTTATTTTTGTATGTGCATGCATAATATCACTTTAACATACATTTTTTTTTTGTAAGTAAAAAAGGGGAGGATCATGTTTATATTAGAGTTGCGGAGTTACAGAGTCTAGTTGTAATGCCAGTTGTCCCGCCTGAAAAGGAAACCGAGACAGTTGGACATTCTATGCCACTTGTGTTCAAACAAACAAAATTATCACAGTGTTGTCCTACCCGAAGGAAACCAGGACGCATGACCATTAGATTCAGTCTGTATTCTAACATCCTACTTACAGCATTGCTATGATCTAACTGGGATAAAGCTTTGTTCTGAAACAAAGAGAGATTGCTAACTATGGACATCAAAAGACCTTTTAACCAGTCGGCTCATCCTCTTCCATGTTCTTTTGCCATCCTGCAGGAATTGCATAAGCTTGCGAGCACGTAGGGAACTGCCTTCTTGGGAGAGTCTTGGAGTGTGTAGCGTACAACATATTGAGTCATTGGTTGATTTGAACAGTTTGAAAGATCTGATCATCCACCATGCTCCGCATTTCGAATATTAGTGATAGGTACCCTGGGTTGGTGAAAGGAGGCTAGTCCTTCCAATTTCCTTCAACAGAGGCCAAGGGAAATGGCCATTGTTCATAGTTTTCTCCTTCGCCTTCATTTGCGTCATTGACTTGGTGTGCCTGCCACCTGTTTGAATAAGTCGCTTCCTCCAGAGGTGCACCATTGGGTGGGTTGGTCTTTGCATTTTCACAGCAAGATACCTCTTCCTCAACGTAGCAGGTGGTGAATTCCTCTGCCAAGTTAGTTTCTCCGTGACCACGCGGTATTCCTGTCGCTGGAATCTTGGCTTCATTGCCAAAATCGGTGTGAGGATTCCAATTGTCTGGGACTGTGAAAAGAGGGTGCTCAGGATGACTTTGCATGGCCTCGTCCAGGGTAATCTCTTCCACGTACACCATGGGAGGCGTTCGAGGTCTCCCGAACTTCCTGTTTCTCTGCGAGGACGCTAAGGCCAACGCCTTCTCGAACTTCTTCTGCCTCTTCCTGCATGATTCAAATGAGTACCAAGTTGCGCCTCTGTGAGGATTTCCTCATGCCCTAGGCATGTTGAGGAACCTAGAGATGTCCGAAGTTCCCAGCAGAAGGATAACCCTGCACCAGAACTCTGATGCCTCTGCGTTCGGCTCTGTGAAATTTGAATAGCTCTCATTGTTGTCGAGGAGGTTGATAAGGATGAGAATGACGGTGACTGCCTTGGCCATTAAGGCTGGACTCCTAGTGCCCTGGTGCACCGTCCTGTTCACTTGCACGAAGGGCCTCATCCTCTGGTTAAACCTGCATGGGATCATTCCCATTTTAATGTTGAAGGGATGGTCGTCGGTGGGTTATATTAATGGCACAACCCGACGTTTTCCCGCGTGTCTCGACTTTGCGACGTGGCACCCCATCTGGGGGTTGTAGATCGCTGGTGGCTAAGGTTTGGCACCGATATGAGATATCTGAGTCTTCCGAGGTGTGGGCCTCCCAACGGAAATGTTCAGTCTCCATTTCTACTCCGTCATTTGCCAGGCAATCTGCTACCATGTTTGCTTCTCTTTTCACGTGGGAGGATGTGATGTTGAGATTAGTTCTAAGGAGGCTTCCAAAATCCTCTAGTAGCCCAGAGAGTCGCCAACTGGGTGAGATTTTCAGTGGATTACCCCCATGGAGAATCTTGGTGATTAACTGAATAACAATTTGTGATTCCCCCTCCAAGATAATCTTGTGATGGTATCTGTCAGTAGCTGTCTGGAGACCCCACAATAAGCCTATTAGCTCTGCTGCATTATTTTTTGTTTCCCCTAGTAATCCTGCAACGAGACATAAGATCTCTCCATTGGAGTTTCTGAGTGCGGCTCCATAGCCCGCTGGTCCCGGATTGCCTTTGGAAGCCCCATCGAAGTTTATCTTTATGAAATATGCTGGAGGGGGGGTCCAGATGGTTGGGCTTCTATGTTGGTGTTTGGGCTTCTCTGTTATTGGTTAGTTGATTAGATTGGGCTGGCAACTTTGGAGAATGAAATGTTCCTCTAGGTTGCAATTTAGGTCCTCTGCTTTCCAGGATTTTCTTTTGATAGTTTCCTTGATTAGTGAAACTATTTTTTCCCAAGTTGTGTCTGGCGTGGAAGCTTTGGAGTGAAATATTATTTTATTTCATTCTTTCCAGATTTGCCAGAGAATGAATCCTAGTAGAAGTTGCCAATGTGGTTCAGTAGGGGGTTGTTGTAGGTGATTGAGTCCCAATTCTCAATTGTGTCATTGATGTTGTTCTGGTGTTGATTGGATCGGTGCATTATTTGCGCTCCTTGGTCCCAAATCTGTTGGCTGAAGTGACATCCATTGAAAAGATGGTCTTTGGTTTCCTCTTGCTGGCAGCATAGGATGTAGAAAGAGGGACCAATAAAGCCTCTTTTTCTGAGGTTGTCCCAGGTTAGGACTCAGTTATGTGCAATAAGCCATAGGAAGGTGGAAACCTTAGGCCAGAGAATAGGGTTCCAAACTTTGTTCCATATGTTTTCCTTGTTCTAATTCTGGTGATTACCCTGTAGAAAGTAAGCTTCCTTGATTGAGAAAGTGCCAGTTGTGGAGTACCCCCATCTGAGGATGTCCAGACCTTCTCTATTGGGTATTTTCCGGTGGCTGGCATAGAGTTTCCAGTTTTGCAGATTGAGATTCTCTGGGACCCCTAGGTCCCGACTAGAGGTTTTCCAACGATGCCATTATTGTCTTTGTTCCTCAGGTTTCCAGAGGTCTTTCACCCTTAAAGATGTGTCTTGCTTGAGAGCTTGTTTGAGTGTGTTTATCTCCTCCATTTCACCTAGGGGTTTGAATTGCTACCACGATTCTTGCCAGAACATAGCGCTTTCTCCATTTCAGACCTCCCAAAATGCGTGATTTTGAACCAGAGCATGATTTTTCCAAGCTGTGTTCCAAATGTTGGAGCCCTGTAGTCGGTCATTGTGTCTAATAAGTTGATTTTATGATGTTAGGGGGGCATACTTCTTCTTCCATATTTGCACCCAGACGACTATTGGAGTTTTTAACCATCTCCACCAGATTTTGGCTCCCATTACTTGATTGAGTTTCCCTGGATCACGAAGTCCCAATCCTCCAAGGCTTTTTGGTGTGCAAATTTTGTCCCAGCTTACGAGTGCCCATTTCTTGTTAGGTTGATGTCCATGCTAGAGGAAGTTTCGCTGGAGATTCCTTATGGCTTTGATGACCTGTTTAGGAGCTGCTAGAGCGGTGAAGAGGTAAGTAGATAGGGCTTGTAAGACAGATTTGAGGAGGATCAACCTGGAAGCGATGTTGAGTGGTCTGAAAGTCCAGTTTCTCAGTCTGTTGGAGATGGAAAGAAGAAGGTTGTACCAGGAGATGGATCTTGCTGTAGCACCCATGAGAGGAATGCCTAAATAGTTGGACGGAAGGGAGCTCTTGGGTATTCCTAGGAGTCTGGAAATGTGGAGCTGGACAGTTGTCGGGTTGTTGAAAAAGTAGAGTTTGGACTTGTCTAGGTTAAGAGACATGCCTGAAGCTTCTGTGAAGTCTGAGAGGATAGAGTTGAGCTTGTTGGCCTCCCAGGCCATTGGGGAGTTCAGTAGTAGGGTGTCATTGACAAATTGACTATGAGAGGGCACTGGCTGGATATTGTGCAGAGGCAGGCCTTTGAGAGAGCCTTCTATGAGTGCCGAATTGATGTATCTTCCTAGGCCTTCCGCCATAAGTACGAACAATAAGGGAGAAAGGGGGTCCCCTTGTCTGATACCTCTGGATGGTGAAAAAGGTCGGGACGAGACCACATTAACTAGAATGGAGAAGAAGGCTAAGGAGGTGATATTTAAGATCCAGTTCACCCAATGCTGATCAAATCCAAAAGACTCTAAGACAACCCGAAGGTACTGCCAGTTGGCTTTGTCAAAAGATTTTGAAAGGTCAAGTTTGATTAACATACCTGGAGTTCTTGTTGACTTGAGGGAATGGATGACCTCGTGAGATAGAATGATGTTGTCTATGATTTATCTTCCTTCTATGTACCTTGCCCGTTCCTTGGAGATGACATGGGTCAGTATGGGTTTGAGGCGATTGGCCACCACCTTTGTTATGATTTTGTAAATTACATTGCAGAGGGCGATGGGTCTGAACTTTTTGGGATTTGTGACTCGTTCCTCTTTTGGGATGAGGGTGAGAAAGGTGGCATTGAGAGTTGGTAGGAATTGGCCTGATGCTATCGATTCCTCTACTACCTCCCAAACTTCTTCCTTGACTAGGTCCCAGCAGTGGTGGAAAAAATCAATGGTAAACCCATCTGGGCCTGGGGATTTTCCTGGGGGCATAGCTTTTACGGCTTGGTCGATTTCCTCCTAGGTGATGGGTCATGTTAGGGTTGTGTTTTGTTTTGTAGTTACCAGAGAGGGTATGTGTCTAGTGACCCTTTGGATGGTTGTTGTTCTATCCTCCTTGGTTTCCGTTAGAAGGTCATGGTAGTAGTTGGTCAGCTCTGCCTCTATCTGAGAGTGTTCTCTGATTGGATTGCCTTGGCCATCCTCTAAGTGGGTTATTTTGTTGATGTGACGGTGGTGCACCATTGCTTTGTGGAAGAATTTTGTGTTCTTTTCCCCTTCTTTGAGCCATTGTACCCTGGATTTTTGTTTCCACAATATTTCCTCTTGCCTTCTTCTCTCCTCTAATTGCGCTTGAAGCTACTCCTCCTCTTTCATTAGTTCAGTAGTCCAGGTTCCTGAGATGAAATTTTTTTGTATCCCCAGAAGTTTATTCTCTATGTCCTGAATTCTTTGGAGTATGTTTCCAAAGGTGTTATTGTTCTAGTGTTTCAGCGACTTCTTGAAGTTTTTGAGGCGTTGCTGAAATTTATACATGCTAGTGCCATGATCTATTTCCGCCTGTGCCCACCAGGATTTTGCAAGCTAATGGAAATCCGGGTGTGAGAGCCAGAATTTCTCAAATCGGAAGGGTTTGTATTTGGGTGTTTCCCCTGTTTCTAGATTGAAGACAAGAGGCCAGTGATCCAACCTGGCTTTTGGGAGAATAAGACTTCCCATATAAGGGCCTTCTTCCATTAATTCCTCAGCCACCAGGAAGCGGTCCAGACGACAAGAAATGTGTTGGTTTTCCGATCTATGATTGGACCAGGTGAAGGTGCCATTGCTATTTTCTATGTCTACTAGCTTTAGATGATCAATGAGGGTTTTGAACTTACCACTGTCTTGCTCGAGTCTCTTGCTGCCTCCTGTTTTTTCCTCCAGCGATAGGATCATGTCGAAGTCGCCTCCTAAGATCCAGTTGTGTGTTGTCACTAGAGTTTTGATTAGGGATAGCCGCTCCATAAGTTTATCTTTGTCCTGTTGGCTTTGGGGGTCGTAAACATTTGTGATAGCCCCCTCTTGATTCGAGCCTATGACCTTGAAGTGGGTCGGTATTGTACCTATAGTTGAGAAGGATTTGCTTAAAGTGATGTTGCTTGGGTTCCAGAGGATATCTAGACCCCCTGAGGCTCCTATGGAGTCTATTATCATGGAGTCACATCCTTTCCAAATACGCTAAAATATGGTTTCAGCGTCTTCCCCCGCACATTTGATTTCCTGTAACATTAGGATATCTGGGTTTTATGCTTTGATGCAGTCTCGGAGGATCCTTTGTTTGGATCGATCATTGAGTCCTCTAATGTTCCAGGTAATGATATTCATCATTATGAGGGTGGTGTTGGGTGGAGGTATCCCTCCGAGAGCTTATGGATCTTCCCTAAGTTTATCATAAGGTTGCCTGCCTCCTTGATAAGTTGTTGCGTTGTTTTCCGCCCCCTTCTTTTGTTCTCACAGAGTATTCTTTTCGAGCCTAAACCTGAGTCCGTGTCTATACCTAGGTGTGTTGCATACCCTGCTGAGGAGTTAAGAAATACCTTGTGTACCTTGCGTAGTTGTTCTTCAGGAAGGGTCTACAGATCCTTTTGATTTAGGGCCTCCTTGAGGTTTTCCAGATCTATGCCAATTAGATCTCTGTCATCCAGCTGCATTGGGGTGTCTCCATCCCCGTCTCCCCTTTCTTTTGTGTAGATTTCATGATTTGGGCGAGGGGGGGGGGAGGGTTTTGCGTCTCCCCTTGGGTCTATTGCGATTCCTTGTGTGGATCTTGGATTTCCTCATCTTTTGGTAGCTGGTTCAGAATCTCATAGGAGTTTTTGTTCGAGATTTTTTGACTGGGATCTTAGGCCTTCTTCCTTGGAGGGTTTTTATTTTTGGCTGTGACCGTGGTGAAGCCATCTTTCTATATGGTATCACTTTCTTTGGTTGCTTGTTTATTTAGAGGGCATTCTCTGAAGAGGTGACCATGTTCATGACATCTTCTGCAGTGAAAAGGGATGTGTTCATAGTCTAGTGTTTATTGGTAGTCCTCATCCTGGTATTCTAGAGTTACTTCTCCTGGTAGGGCCTTAGAAATATTCATATAAACACAGATTCTAGCATATGAAGTGTATTTCCTCTACTTTGTGGCTTCTGATGCTTTGACGTATTGACCCACTGTATTTCCTATGCCCATGAGAATCTCCTCCAGCCAGAACTCTTGCAGTAGGGAGTAAAGGTGGATCCATACAGGAGCCATCGTGAAATCCTCCTTGTCTGGGTTGAATCTTTCAGTCCAGAATCGCAAGAATAACCCTGCTAAGTTATAAAAGTACGACCCATTCTCAAATATCCTATCTCTGTCTTCTGGGTTGTACAGGATGATTGTGAAGAAACCTTTGGAGCTGAGTTGGACCTCATAGTCTCCTTTGGGGTTCCACCAATGTTTTATCCATTTGTTTAGATCCTTTTTAGATGGCCACAGGCCCAGAAACTTACCGATGAGGGCGTGTTCTCTCATGAATTGGGTGTGTTCCCCTACTCTTATTGAGCTTATGAGGTATCTCGACGTTTTGTCCATCTTTGGAATGCATTTTCCAGGCTCCCACCCCCAAGGTGCTTTTGGATGGGACGTGCTAGCTTCCGTCTCCATCTCCTTCCTGAGACCTTGTTCACTGGCCAGAAATCGGTTGCATAGCTGCAAGGGCGGCTCGAACGAGGGGTGTTTTGCTCTGGTGCCTGAACGGTCGTTGGCCGTAATGTTGTTGTATGAGGGGGTTGCCCCCCCTCTTCTATACTCATTCTAGCGTATCAGTCAAGGGTAGTTGACGTTCGTTCTCCATAGGTGGTTCACTGTGTCGTGGTCTGCAACTATCCTACAACAAGCTATGCCAGATTGAAACTAGGATTTCGGCCGACTCTCTCTCTTAAACTAGGGTTTCATCTTCATAACTCAATACCCACTTTGACATACATTACTGAATATATCAAGGTTGAATAGTTTCAATATTTAAAAAAAGAAACAAATGATAGCAATCACTGCATTTGTAGAGTTGTACTTTTTCATAAATCTTTAAGGGAATGTACAATAAGTTTTCATATAGAAAATGAAAACTATGACTTATTCCTTTTTACCAACTTTGTCACCTTAACTGCAAACTCTATAACGTGTTTATTATAGGTGATGCAGGAGCATCCACACCTCATCAAGCGAGCCCGCGTGAGGAGAAAGAAAGAACAACTGGGCAGCACTAGCACCAATTTTGAAACACCTTGATATGATGCGCCAAACATTAATGCATTGATGTGATGAAGCACACTTGTATATTGTAACGGACCTTGAGCAGATAAGCTCTCGTCCTTAGGTAGCTGAGGCATTTATTAGATTTAATGTAGGTAGATAAAATAGTTAAGTCTAGATTAGACAGTTTTACTTTCGTGAGGGCAAACGAAATATAGGCACCCTCCTTTGTATTATTGTAGGGGGATTCATTAGAATTAGCATTCATATGAGAAACAGGAGCAAGAAGTGAGAAAGCAGAGAACTTGTGGAGGACACCCATGTACAGATTGAATTAATAGAAGGAATACTTTGATTCAATTCCATGGCTGTGGTTATTCTCTGGGTGTTGTTGATATTATGTTGTTGCATAATTTCTTCTTGTTATGCCTTTCTTCTATATGCTGCGTATGTGATTTCATGGCAGGTTCGAAATCTGAGAGAATGAGGAAATGAGTTTCAATTGTTTCTCTATTTGAGCCAGGATATTCCTGCATAAAGTGCAGTTGAATTCATCCTCATAGAGTGCGTTGATGAGGCTTAGCAGTTAAACTCTTGTTCTTGTTCATCTAGAAGGGTTTTGGATAGATAGAGCCATGCAAGACGTGCGCAGGCTAGACGAGGTCTCAGAGTTGCGATTCTGAGCTAAGGCATTGATAGACTGCTACTGCTGGAGTGCACAGGGTCAGAAGCCCTCAACACTTAATGTGGTTGAATATCATCGAAAAGGAGTGAGTGCAGGAAGCTTCCAAAAGAAGCTCAGAAGCTGTGAAAGCTCAGGAAAGATTGGCCTTCGAAGTAGTCGAAGAGCGGTGGAGAGAACATCTGCGAAACAGGTCGCAAGGAGAAGTGAGCAGGTTGGCGGATGGGTCTTGGGGTGAGACACTTCTTATTCGGGATTTGCACAAGGAGGAAAAGCGGACGTGAAGTTTACAGGGCAGATGGAAGAAAGTTCAAAGCTCAGATTGGATAGGAACCGTCGATCGAAACCATGAGGAGCGTGACTCGACTCGTGGATTGGACGCATCGGGAGTTCGCGAGGTAAGACTCGTACTTTTCATAAAGGGAGATCGCGAGATCGCAGAGAAGCGAAGTCCCGACAACTTCGCGTATAGTGTGGGTCATATTCGGTGACGTGGCCGGTGATCTCGGGACATCGGGTCTCGGAAGTTGAAGGGTCGAGAGACTGGTCTCGCGAGTGGAGAGGAAGCGAGAAGGCAGGATAGCAAGGTGGTCGGCATCTCGGCATTTCAGATCTCGGAGGTTGGAACCCCGAAGGTATAGTGACGTGAGTCACGAAGTCGCGATAGCGTGATAGCGCGAGGTCCTGATACACCGAAGGAAGGTCAATGTTGACCAGACACATCGGATCTCGGGGATCCGAGGGTCTAGT
Organism: Picea glauca; assembly: GCA_000966675.3. Classification (NCBI taxonomy): domain Eukaryota; kingdom Viridiplantae; phylum Streptophyta; class Pinopsida; order Pinales; family Pinaceae; genus Picea; species Picea glauca. The sequence goes on from JZKD02S0914555.1 coordinate 180,540, forward strand.
ATTCAGTTTTTGAACTCGCGAAGTTGCGAGGACCGATCCTTCGATAACCAAGGAAGGGAGGATCGCGCAAGTGGAAGAGTCACTGTGGGTACGAAGGATTCCCACGAGGGGATCAGAAGAAATTTTGAGTTCTTCGGGCCGGGGAGAAAGAAGGTCCTGGTGAAAGCGATCACCCTCCGTAGAGAGGAGAAGGCCATTGCACCAAGTGGTATCAGATCACTGGGGTCTTTAATTTCTGAAGCAGAGACAGAAGTAAACCATGCCGCCGAGAAGAGAAAGGAAGTCACCTGATCGAGAGGACAGGGATGCCCGAAGAAGGGGTAGGCCAGCAGGAAATCTGGAAATGGAACGCCAAATACGAGATCTCAGGGCGAGACTCGAAGAAATGGAGACCACCCAAAGGCGTGGAGCTGGCACAGTAGAGTTCAGTGATTCCGAGGTGGAAGAGGAAGCTGGACACAATGCAGAAGAGGTCTCAGCAGAGGATGCCTCAACTGAAAGGTTAATTAGGGCCATTTCTAGGATGAGCTCGAAGACAAATATGGACATTCCCGTTTATGAGGGGAGTCTAAATGCAGAGGAGTTGCTGGATTGGATCCGAGCACTCGATACCTACTTCGATTATGAGGATATCGAAGAGGACAAGAAGGTAAGGCATGCTGTTACTAAGCTAAAAGGACATGCAACCTTATGGTGGGATGAGTTGCAGGCGGACAGGCGCTGCAAGGGGAAACAAAAGATCAAGAGCTGGGATAGGATGATCGCTAAGATGAAAGCAAAATTCATCCCCAGAGACTATCAGATCACTTTGTTCAGGCATATGCAGAACCTGAGACAGAAGATGATGACGGTGAAGGAGTACACCGAGGAATTTTATAGGCTCAACATCAGAGCAGGTCATCGGGAGAGTGATGACGAGAAGGTGGCCAGATACCTGAATGGGTTGAGGTATGACATTCAGGATGAGCTGAGCATGGTTACCATTCGAACAGTTGAGGATGCGTACCATATGGCTCTGAAAGCCGAAGAGAAGCTGAGCCGCAAGCAGGGACAGCGAGGGTGAGGCAGGAGTCAGCCCAGAGGCAAGGCAGTTGCCCAAGAAAGAACTCAGAAGCCCAAGGAGGAATGGAAAAAACTTCAGGGTAAGCTGGAAAGAGGTGGAACCTCACAACAAAGGCAGCAATATGCTGAGCTGAGGAGGCCGCATACAGAGCAGGGTGGCGGATATGCTGATGCCAACGCTATTCCTCGTACCCGAGGTAGAGGAAGAGGCAGAGGAGGAATTTTCACATGTTTTACATGTGGAAAAGACGGACATAAATCTGTTGACTGTTCAGACAGGAAAGTGGACAGAAGTGAAGCTCACATCACTGAGGCGCGGAGGCGTGATGATGAGAATGAAGATGCAGACAGCGAGAGGTCGCTTGGGATGCATAAGATTCTTTTGACACCTGAGAAAGAGGTGGAGAGTGCAGTACAAAGGAGCAGACTGTTCAGGACAGCTTGTACAGCCAAGGACAGGAAATGCAAAGTCATAGTTGACAGTGGGAGCACTGACAATCTCGTTTCAACTAAGATGGTGGAAAAGTTGGAGCTAAAAACGACTAAGCACCCGAGTCCATATAAAGTCTCGTGGTTACAGAAAGGACACCGGGTAAGTGTCACTAAACAATGCTTAGTCAAATTCAAGATTGGGAATTATCATGATGAGATTCTATGTGATGTTATTCCCATGGACGTATGCCACATATTGTTGGGAAGACCATGGCAGTATGATAGGAATGTTGTTCATGATGGGAGGATGAACACATACACCTTGGAGAAGAATGGGAGAACCCATAAATTGCTTCCGATAAAATATAAAGAGGTGAAGCCGGAAGTAACCAACACAATACTTCTCATGAGTGGGAAGGAACTTCTCATAGAGATAGAGAAGAATGAAGATCCACAATTCTTTGTTTTCAAGAAGCCAAGAATTGTCCTGACAAGCACAAGAGTGGACGACTTACCAGATGAGATTCAGGAACTGCTGGGAGAGTTCGTTGATATCATCGTGGACGAACTACCTCATTCGTTACCACCGATGAGGAGTGTGAGTCACCATATTGACCTCATACCCGGAGCAAGTTTACCAAACAAAGCTGCATACAGATTGACACCTCAGGAGAACGAGGAAGTCAAAAGGCAGGTACAGGATCTGCAGGATAAAGGACCGGTCAGAGAGATTCTGAGTCTGTGTGTTGTTCCGACAATGCTAAGTCCGAAGAAGGATGGAGGCTAGAGAATGTGTACAGACTCCAAAGCGATTATTAAGATCACCATCAAATACAGATTTCCACTACCAAGAATGGACGACCTGATGGATTGCCTGAGTGGGGCAAATTTCTTTTCGAAGATTGATCTCAAGAGAGGATATCACCAGATCCGGATGAGAGAGGGAGATGAATGGAAGACAACATTCAAAACAAACGAAGGTTTGTACGAATGGCTGGTCATGTCGTTTGGTTTGACAAACGCGCCAAGCACATTCATGAGGCTGATGAATGAAGTCATGAAGGAGTTCATTGGAAAATTTGTGGTCGTGTACCTGGATGATATAGTGATGTTCAGTAAGACCAGGGTTGAACATCTAAAACATTTATCCATTGTGATGAGAAGGCTACAGCAGGAGAAGTTGTTGATAAATTTAAAGAAATGTTCGTTCATGCAGACAAAACTCATCTATTTGGGTTTTGTAATTTCGGCGAATGAATTGAAGATGGATCCTGAGAAGGTGGAGGTGATCAGGAATTGGCCATCACCCTGGAATGTTTTCGAGGTGAGGAGCTTCCATGGACTGGCTAGTTTCTACAGGAAATTCATTCGGAATTTTAGTGGAATTAGCGCAGCAATGATGGACACGGTGAAAAAATGGCATAAAGTTTTTCACTGGACAGCAGAGGCTAAAAGGAGCTTCAATCTGTTGAAGCAGAAGATAACAGAGCAACCAATTCTGGTGTTGCCTGACTTTCAGAAAACATTTCAAGTGAAATGTGATGCCAGTGGGTATGCTGTTAGAGGAGTCATAAGTCAAGATGACAGACCTGTTGCATATTACAGCGAGAAGTTGGATGATGCAAAGCTGAAGTACTCCACATATGACAAAGAGTTCTATGCCATCATACATGCATTGAAGAAGTGGAGGAATTACTTGATACCCAAAGAGTTTGTGCTATATAGTGATAATCATGCATTGCAGTTCGTGAGTCAACAGGAGAAGTTGAACCAGAATCATGCGAAATGGGTAGAGTATATGCAAAATTTCACATTTGTGATTAAGCACATTTCAGGGACTGCTAACAAAGTGGCTGACGCTTTGAGCAGGAAATGTTTATTGCTGCAGGAGCTTAGAGTCAAAACCTTGGGTTTTGAGAATTTAAAAGATATGTATGCAGGTGATGCAGACTTCGGAGAAGCATATGAGGCAGCCGAGAATCCAATTCTCAGGGATTAGAGTCCTTGGATAGATTTCATGATCCAGGATGGATTGTTGTTCAAAGGCAATCAATTGTGCATTCCAGATTGCTCCATGAGGGAGAATTTGGTGAGAGAAAAACACAGTGGAGGCTTAGCAGGTCATTTTGGACATGACAAAACATTCGCCAAGCTGATCGAATCGTATTATTGGCTAGGCATGCGCACCGATGTCAAATGGTTTGTTGACAGATGCAGGATATGTCAACATTCAAAAGGCCGAAAGAAGAACACAGGGTTTTATCAGCCATTTCCCATACCTGAAAGGCCATGGGAGGCGATCAATATGGATTTTGTTTTGGGATTGCTGAGAACACAGCGAGGAGTTGATTCCATCTTCGTGGTGGTAGACAGGTTCTCGAAGATGGCACATTTTATACCGTTTCATAAGACCAGCGATGCGACCCACATCGCAAACTTATTTTTCAAGGATGTTGTTAGATTGCATGGATTGTCGAGGAGCATAGTCTCGGATCGGGATACGAAATTCATAGGTCACTTTTGGAGGACACTGTAGAAAAAGCTGGGAACTAATCTGGCATTTAGTTCAGCTTACCATCCAAAGACGGATGGCCAAACCGAGGTGGTGAATAGGAGTCTGGGAGATCTGTTGAGAGGCTTAGTGATGGAGCATCATAGCAGTTGGGACCAGATATTGCCACAGGCAGAATTTGCGTACAACGATTCAGTGAATCGGAGTACAGGGAAGAGTCCATTTCAGATTTTGTATGGGACACAACCGAGAGGAGTTTCTGAGCTCAGGGAGTCAGGACAGACTGAAACTAGCAGCGCGAACGCAGAAGAATTCACTGAGGCAATGCAGGAACTTCACGCAGAGGTGAGGCAGCGACTGCAGAAATCCAATCAAGAATATAAGAACAGAGCCGATCAATGAAATAGACAACTTCAGTTTGAAGTTGGGGACATGGTTTTGGCGCACTTGAGGAAGGAAAGGTTCCCGCGGGGAACATATAACAAGCTCAATATGAAGAATATTGGACCGTGCAGAGTCCTGAGGAAATTTGGGGAGAATGCATATGAGCTTGAATTGCCAAAGGGCATTGGGATATCTCCGATTTTCAATGTTTTGGATTTATACCCATACAGGGCTGCAAGAGTAGGAGCTGTAACTGAAGAACCGGAATTCCAGTGGCAGAAGCAGATGCCGATAGCTAAAAAGACACAGATGGAACGTATACTGGACCAACGAACAGGAAAGAAAACCAGGCGAAAGCAGTATTTTGAATACCTGGTGAAGTGGAAGAATCACCCAGTGGAGGATGCTAGCTGGGAGACAGAGGCAGTGATACAGAAACATGGTCACACTGTGCAGGAGCTCATGGATAGGAGCCCATGAAATTATTTGAGCCGAGGAGTATGATGCAGGAGCATCCACACCTCATCAAGCGAGTCCGCGCGAGGAGAAAGAAAGAACAGCTGGGCAGCACTAGCACCAATTTTGAAACACCTTGATATGATGCGCCAAACATTAATGCGTTGATGTGATGAAGCGCACTTGTATATTGTAACAGACCTTGAGCAGATAAGCTCTCGTCCTTAGGTAGCTGAGGCATTTATTAGATTTAATGTAGGTAGATAAAATAGTTAAGTCTAGATTAGACAGTTTTACTTTCGTGAGGGCAAACGGAATATAGGCACCCTCCTTTGTATTATTGTAGGGGGATTCATTAGCATTAGCATTCATATGAGAAACAGGAGCAAGAAGTGAGCAAGTAGAGAACTTGTGGAGGACACCCATGTACAGATTGAATTAATAGAAGGAAGACTTTGATTCAATTCCATGGTTGTGGTTATTCTCTGGGTGTTGTTGATATTATGTTGTTGAATAATTGCTTCTTGTTATGCCTTTCTTCTATATGTTGCGTATGTGATTTCATGGCAGGTTCGAAATCTGAGAGAATGAGGAAATGAGTTTCAATTGTTTCTCTGTTTGAGCCAGGAGATTCCTGCATAGAGTGCAGTTGAATTCATTCGCATAGAGTGCGTTGATGAGGCTTAGCAGTTAAACTCTTGTTCTCATTCATCCAGAAGGGTTTTGGATAGATAGAGTCGTGCAAGACGTGCGCAGGCTAGACGAGGTCTCAGAGTTGCGATTCTGAGCTAAGGCATTGATAGACTACTGCTGCTAGAGTGCGCAGGGTCAGAAGCCCTCAAAACTTAACGTGGTTGAAGATCATCGGAAAGGAGTGCGTGCAGGAAGCTTCCAAAAGAAGCTCAGAAGCTGTGAAAGCTCAGGAAAGATTGGCCTTCGAAGTAGTCGAAGAGCGGTGGAGAGAACATCCGCGAAACAGGTCGCAAGGAGAAGCGAGCAGGTTGGCGGACGGGTCTTGGGGTGAGACACTTCTTATTCGAGATTTGCACAAGGGGGAAAAGCGGACGTGAAGTTTACAGGGCAGACGGAAGAAAGTTCAAAGCTCAGATTGGATAGGAACCGTCGAAACCACGAGGAGCGTGACTCGACTCGTGGATTGGACGCATCGAGATTTTGCGAGGTAAGACTCGTACTTTTCATAAAGGGAGATCGCGAGATCGCAGAGAAGCGAAGTCCCGAAAACTTCGCATATATTGTGGGTCATAGTCGGTGACGTGGCCGGTGATCTCGGGACATTGGGTCTCGGAAGTTGAAGGGTCGAGAGACTGGTCTCACGAGTGGCGAGGAAGCGAGAAGGTGAGATAGCAAGGTGGTCGGCATCTCGACGTTTCGGATCTCGGAGGCTGGAACCCCGAAGGTATAGTGATGCGATTCACGAAGTCACGATAGCGCGAGGTCCCGATATGCCGAAGGAAGGTAAATGTTGACCAGAGACATCGAATCTCGGGGATCTGAGGGTCTAGTATTCAGTTGTTGAACTCGCGAAGTCGCGAGGACCGATCCTTCGATAACCAAGGAAGGGAGGATCGCGCAAGTGGAAGAGTCACTGTGGGTACGAAGGATTCCCGTGAGGGGATCAGAAGAACCTTTGAGTTCTTCGGGCTGGGGAGAAAGAAGGTCCTGGTGAAAGCGATCGCCCTCCGTAGAGCGGAGAAGGCCATTGCACCAATAGGAAATTCATTTAGAAAACCCACATCTCAAGATAGGATATAAGAGTGCAATTAACCTTCAATAGTTTTACTTGAAGAAACACATATTAATTAAAACAACTATTAATTTATGAGTTCTTACATGATATAAGTCATTAAACAATGACAAGTACAAAATTTTCTTATTCAAATAAAGTCTCCTTCATTGACACCACTCTCATTCTTTCCATTATATTCAACCTGTTCTCTTTGTGCCTCAATTGCTTCAAATCCCTTTTCATTTGTTTTTAATGTCTCTCCCTTCCATTATACCTTAAGTTACCATTCCCATATGATGTTATTCACATAGATGGACGTCATTCCTTCTATTCGAACAACCCACTATTGAGTTCTTTTAAATGGTTTTTGTACAAAATTTTGTTTTCTCTGAATTTTTTTGTGGGCTTGCAATAATGAACCACTACCTTGTATGTCTCAAAAAAAAAATTGAATCTTTGTATACATCTCCCTCTTCCCTACCCAACCAAATTGCATGATCCAGGTATGATAATGATACTATGACCATCTGTCACTCAACACAAATTCTCTTAGAGAGAATTCATCTATCAGGTTGTTACATAGAGGTCCAACATAGTGATCCTCAATAGCATGGACATTATCCCTAAAGTCTGATTCCATGACTTCATGTGTGGGTTTTATATGAAAATTATTTATTATTTCTTGCAATATATATATCCATAAATTATTTCTTGAGTGCTCAATGTTCTTAAAGGGTGTGTCGAAATATTTTAAGATATTCTCCCAATAAGTTATCTTGAGATACAAATATTGTTCCCATCCCTTGTAGATCCCTTTCTTAAAAAATGAAATATATATTTCTAATACTTTAGTTGTTTATTTCATATCAAAAGGTCTCTTTAGATGTAGATTTTATAGTTGATGTTTCCTTCTAGGTAAGTCTAGACAACCATTAAGCAATGAATGACATAGACTAATAGGATATGGCCACCTTTCATCATGAACTAAGGATTTATATTTCTTGAATAGTGTGTCATCAACGAGATGGAATTGGAATTATTTACATACTCTGATACTAATTATCTTGTAGTTACTATCCAACGAATGTTGATCCACAAATCTATTGAAGTCAAAGATTTCATCAATTATATATGGGATGAAGGAATTATGGTCTTCACTAGTTCTATAAGTTTTTATCATATTTAATAGAGAAAATATGTCTTTCCACTTTATTTGAGCTAATAACATCCCATAAGTTTTGTATATGCCTTCATTTGTATGTCCCGTTAGGACGAAACCAGCTTGAACAATGCCAAACACCATATTTCCTATTAGAAGGTATAAAAATGCAAACACAAAACATTTTTTATTATTTCTCACAAAATTATCTATTTTCAACAATAATATTAGTGGAAATTTTCTATTTGACCTATAACAATTTGTATTATCAACACTTACCTCAAGTGCTTGCATATCATATTTCTCATAGAATAAGATTTTTTCATAAGATTTAGTTTTTAATAGAAAACCATGAAATTGGTGGTAACTTGATGCTCCCATATACTTGTACAAAAAATCCTCATATTTATCCACCATTGGTTCTTCAAGATCGTTGATGCATTCTTTTAATGAAGTCATAGTGAAGTTTGAACACACCTCTAGAAAGGAAAGGTTCAAGTGGTTGAAGGCCCCTGTATTGTATTCATGTGTAAGCATGTTAGTCAAATAATTTTGGATATTCATGAAAATATTAATAGCCTTTACATTCTTACCCAACCTTGGTATAGAAGTCTTTGCCTTTTCCATATTTCCATTCACAATGCTCAAGTAAGTGACGCAACCCTGCCCTCGACGGCAAGCCGCTCTCACCAGGACCTTCTTACTCTTTCACAGGCCCGAAGAGTTCTAAGTCTCTTCTCCCCTTATCGGGAGTTCGCAACCCACAGCTCACTCTTCTATATCCTCTCTTTCCTCTGCTCGGGGAATCGGGACTTCGCTTCTCGCGCTACCAACCACTCGGGATTTCAACTCCCAATAACCGATGCGCCGAGGTGCCGAGACCCACGATCTCGCGACCTCGCGATTTCGCTTCTCGCGAGTCGGATTAACTTCACTTCGACTTCCAAGGCCTGAATCACCGATACCTGAGTATTGCTACCTCGTCTCTTCGTGAACTCACGACTTATGAGATCGGTCACTTGGCTCTTCAACTCCCGAGGCCCGATGCCCTGAGATCACGTGCCATCTATCCCATTCCGAAAAAATCGATAGCTCCCATGGAACTAGGAGTCGCTGCTCGCGATATCGACGTGCATGCAACTCTTGCACTCACCAACCCCGATATGCCGATAGACGATGGCAAATGGGTTTTACTTGCGCTTGAAGGTTAACTCTCTCTCAGAAGTTCAAGTCGTCGATTCTCTTCCTCCTGAAGAGTCCCCCTACTCCGAAGCTTCTCTCATTCGGGGTTTCTCCTGGGTCTGTTCCACAATACTTGTAAGGGAATCTCCCTCCTGAGGCTTCACCAACTTCCACTCGGAATCACTCTGATTTCAATTCTTCCATAAAATCACATACGCCGCATATGAAAGAAGTACGTAGCAAGTAGAAATTATGCAAAGGCATAATGCCAACAACACACAGAGGATAAACACATCCATGGAGTGGAATCAAGACTTTCCTGCTTTCCTCTTCCCAGGCTTGCCTCTGAGATTTCAATTCGACCTGCTCTTCACCTACATGGTCCGAATAACTCAACACAACTTCTGGGCAAACAAAGATGAGAGTTTAACTGTCCAGCCTCCTCAACACACTCTATGCGGAGGAATTCCACTGCACTCTATGCAGGAATCTCTTGGCTTAGACAGAGAAACGATTGAACTCATACTCTCATTCCCTCATATTTCGAACCTGCCATGCAATCACATATGCAACATATAGACAATAGGCAAAACAAGAAGCAAATATGCAACAACATAATATCAACAACACACAAAGAATAATCACAGCCATGGAATTGAATCTATGCTTTTCTATTAATTCAATATCTGTACATGGGGATCCTTCAACCGTTCTCTGAGTTGCTTTCCTCTTGCTCCTTGAACGCTAATGCTGAATAATTCTCAATAATCTGAATGTCTCTCAACAAAAACAACGGAGGGTGCCTATATTCCGTTTTCCCTCTCAAAATCCAAAACTGTCTAATCTAGACTTAATTGGTTTATCTACTTGCATTAAATCTAAATAAATTCCTCAGCTACCTAAGGACGAGAGCTTATCTGCTCAAGGTCCGTTATAAGGTTCAAGTGTGCTTCATCACATCACCATATTAATGTTTGGCGCAGTCATTATCAAGGTAATATTCAAAAAGTGATTTGCTGGTTTGTCCATCTGTCTCTCTCTCCACGCGCTGGCTCGCTTGATGAGTGAGCGATGCTCCTGCATCAGTAAGTGATAGGATGCTTCTCTGAATTTAATTTGTGGATATAGTATGCATTGTAACAACTTGTAATATAGGTATTATGGTTTGTTTGAACTAATGGCAACCATTCTACTTTAGTTGTGGACCTAAATTTGTTGGTGATAAATACACAATCATTAAACCTTGAAAATAAGTTATTTTTTGTGATTGTAGCATTTAGAAATTGATTTCTTATAATTGTGCTAAAATGAAATTGTGATACTAGAGGAAGACCCAACATATCCATGTTCTCATTAACCTTTTTCAGAAAAAAATCTTGGGTCATATTTGAAGAAAACAATATGAGAGGTGCCCTTGTTCCATATTGACATATTAAGTCCATTAAATATGGAGCCTTATTTGAATTTGGGTCGACAATATTAAGAACTCTAGCCATTGTTGCAATAGTATTAGATATAGATTTTTGTAATCCACATTACCATTCATTGCCTTCAAGTCACAATTTTTAAAGATATCCTTATAGTGGTAAAAAAAAAATTAATCCAAAGGATCGATACCATGGATTTTGATAGACATTGAATGTCTCAAGCTTGATTGTAAATAGAGTTCTTATTTTTTTCTCCTTGTCTAGAAACAACAACATTTGATGCCAGATAATTTAGCATAAATTTTCTTGTTGAATTTTCCTTCATGAGACACACCTTAATACCTTCAACAATTAGTTGTATCAATGTTTTATATATATAGCAATGTGTAGTGTGGATTCTTATAATGAAGATAAATTCATTATATGTTTCAACAAACTTTGTAGTTGACTTACTTTTAGAATATGCACTCATTATTTGGAGTTTAAGTTGGTTGTGTGGCCTTGTTTTCTCAATTTGTACATCAAAACAAACTACAATATCCATAGGTCGATACAACAATCTTGGAGTAACTCATTCTATCACAACCAATAATTTGACCTTAATTTCTTTTCACTTTCCTTTAATATCATAACTAAGGGGGCACCACTAAGGCCAAGAAAGTGGTTCACAAGCCATGTTTGGAGAGAACTGTATGATATGCAACATGTATCACATTGGATGAATACTTTCTTGATTAAAACTCATTACCATCTTGTGGTGAAAAGTGAACCACCTTTCCTTCCAGATCATTTGAAATTTATTCCATGGTTATTAATTAGCACCAATGTGGGAACCATTGATCAGGGTCCTATCTACAAAGATCTGTAGAAAGTGCCTAAATTTGACCCAATGCAGTAGAAACGTTTTCTATGAGATGCAGTGGAGATAATAAGTTATTCATACACATATGTAGTTGGCTTGGAGGACATGGAGTGACCTTAATTTGTAATTCACATGTGGAGAATATGATAGAGATCGATATAATATACAACTAAAGAGGAGTTCTAGGGGTGGATAAAGAATTTATTGTTGATTTCTTGCAAATATTAGAAAATGATCAAGATATGGCTAGTATGAAGGAATTTCTTGTGCAAGTATTAGGACAACCCACCTTGATAGTTGATCCACCATGGAATTAGTTGAAAAGGATATGATAAATGAAGGAAGTCTATCTCAAGAATCACTAATTGAAGGATATGAGGTATGAGAGGATATGCTTAATCTAGGATTAGACATGAACATTGTAATTAAGAAGTCTTAATAATTCACAGGATGACCTAGTTTCATGTATTCATTGATAGATATATAATAAGATAATTAGTAATCAATCTTTCCCAATGGACAGCTGAAAAAAATGGAGGTTGATCTCTATAGAGTGAAGACATATACAAATTTTGAATTCATTTAGATATTGGATGAGAAGTATCCATGCTCTAAACTAATGGGGATCAATTGGGCTTCTAACAATGACAATATCTTGAACTTGAAGTAGATGTGGATGTCATGTGATAAATAAGGCCACAAAGTCATTCAGCCTTTGGACCAAACATCAAGTGAGTTCTTTTTAGAACATGTGAAGAAAGTTTTGAATGAGGGTTCCCTAGATCATCTATATAACCTTACCATAGAAAAGATACAAGTTTTCATAAACTCTATAATTGATGATAAGTTAAGTTTATAGTGTATTCTCATTCACAATAGACTTGAAATCCACCTTTAATTGGTGGTAGAGTGGAGACTATGAACAATCCACACTATCATGTGTGTTGTTGCATGTATGCAAGTGGATTGGCATAGAATTGAATGATGTGCTAAAGTTTGATGACATGAATGACGTAGTGAACTTTGTGGCACAAGTGAATCCATAGATCATGCCTTTGTAGATGATTACAATGCTTGATATTTATTTGGTAGATATCCCCACATGGTGGTTGGGTGATACATAAGAGTAGGTTGTATTCTTGGGAGAATATGGAAGACACATTGTAGAGTTACTTCTTTCTAGACCCAAGGGTTCAACTAAAAAATTCCCATTCCAATGGGTTATCCAATGGAAGTGTCAACTAACCATTTTTCATGCACAATTTTTTATTAGTGGGGTACCCTAGGGAATCATTGGCTAACCCTCCCTTGAGTATAACAATTTTTTTTATGAGAGATCAAATAAAAATTGATCGATCCTTGTTACAACATAGTATTTTCGTCAAGGCGGTGTACAGAGAAAGGTATGTTGATCCTTTCTTGAGAATAATATTCTCATCTAGGGAATCATGGGGAAGGGTTGATTGAAGATTCCTCTAGCATAATAATTATATGTAGGAGATCACGGGTAAAGGTTGAATGACCCTTTTTCTACGATTATTACTTCCAAAAATCATATAATCTTTTGATTGCATATTTAAAAATTTAAATTAAGTCATATATGAGAATTTATGTTTAACTTNTAGTTGAAAAGGATATGATAAATGAAGGAAGTCTATCTCAAGAATCACTAATTGAAGGATATGAGGTATGAGAGGATATGCTTAATCTAGGATTAGACATGAACATTGTAATTAATAAGTCTTAATAATTCACAGGATGACCTAGTTTCATGTATTCATTGATAGATATATAATAAGATAATTAGTAATCAATCTTTCCCAATGGTCAGCTGGAAAAAATGGAGGTTGATCTCTATAGAGTGAAGACATATACAAATTTTGAATTCATTTAGATATTGGATGAGAAGTATCCCCACTCTAAACTAATGGGGATCAATTGGGCTTCTAACAATGACACTATCTTGAACTTGAAGTAGATGTGGATGTCATGTGATAAATAAGGCCACAAAGTCATTCAACCTTTGGACCAAACATCAAGTGAGTGCTTTTTAGAACATGTGAAGAAAGTTTTGAATGAGGGTTCCCTACATCATCTATATAACCTTACCATAGAAAACATACAAGTTTGCATAAACTCTATAATTGATGACACGTTAAGTTTATAGTGTATTCTCATTCACAACATACTTGAAAGCCACCTTTAATAGGTGGTAGAGTGGAGACTATGAACAATCCACACTATCATGTGTGTTGTTGCATGTATGCAAGTGGATTGGCATAGAATTGAATGTTGTGCTAAAGTTTGATGACATGAATGGCATAGTGAACTTTGTGGCACAAGTGCAGCCATAGATCGTGCATTTGTAGATGATTACAATGCTTTATATTTATTTGGTAGAGATCCCCACATGGTGGTTGGGTGACACATAAGAGTAGGTTGTATTCTTGGGAGAATATGCAAGACACATTGTAGACTTACTTCTTTCTAGACCCAAGGGTTCAACCAAAAAATTCCCATTCCAACGGGTTATCCAATGGAAGTGTCAAATGACCATTTTTCATGCACAATTTTTTATTAGTGGGGTACCCTAGGGAAGCATTGAATGACCCTCCCTTGAGTATAACAATTCTTTTTATGAGAGATCAAATAAAAATTGATTGATCCTTGTTACAACATAGTATTTTCGTCGAGGCGGTGTACAGAAAAAGGTATGTTGATCCTTTCTTGAGAATAATATCTCATCTAGGGAATCATGGGGAAGGGTTGATCAAATATTACTCTAGCATAATAATTATATGTAGGAGATCACAGGTAAAGGTTGAATGACCCTTTTTCTATGATTATTACTTCCAAAAATCATATAATCTTTTGATTGCATATTTAAAAATTTAAATTAA
>JZKD02S0914555.1:210493-223243 GCA_000966675.3 Picea glauca
GACTCCCTCTATTTGTCCTTTGATTTTCCTCCACCCTTGCCCCCCCACCCTCACTTGCTTGCACCCGGTGCGTTAGGCTGGAACCTCTGAAGGACTCTTTGGATTCTATCAAGTGCTCAATTATGAACATCAATGGAGCCATCAAAGAGATGCAGAACAGGGAAGAAGACTAGATTCATCGTGAGGAGCTTCTGATGTCTCTTCTGCGAGATCTCCTACAAACTATCCCAAACAAAGGGATTCTAGGTAAGGACACTGCACAAGACCAAAGGAACGAGCGGAGGCCCAACCCCAGCTCTAGATAATTTCAACTTGCTCAGGTTTTCCAAGATTTTATGTCCCCAGACAATATAATTTACAATTTTTTTTCCCTGCATGGCTTCTTAGCTCTAGGATTATACAATTTTTGCTCCTTTCAGTTTTTTATTCTGCATGGACAATCTAACTTACAAGATTCTTGTCCTGCGTGGCATCTTAGATCTAAGACTATATTGTTTATGCTATTTACAGTTTTTTAAGTTTTGCATGGACACTCTGAACCTTAATGGCCATGTGACAGCATTGGTTTCCCACCAAGGCGACGCTGTCACAACCTGTTGGGATATCATGTGACAACTGTAACTTTTGTCGCTTAGCAAGATCTAATATATCTTCTAACTTACAAAGAAAAAAAAAAACACCTAGTAGAAATTCAATTAGAATACAAAATGGGTAAAGAATAAATTAAGGATTTGTCTAAACATTCAACTTTTTGAACTTTTTTACTGGGATTAGCGAAACAATCTTTGTGAAATCACCATTTTCTCTTATTTAAATTGCATTTTTGAATGTATAAATGGATTCAACGTCTTAAAAAACCTTTGGAGGGGTCTAATTATACAAACTCAAATGGGTAAAGAATAAATTAAGATGTTGTTTAAACATTCAAAATTTTGAAATTTTTCACTGGAATCACCATTTTCTGTTATTTAAATTACATTTTTGAATGCATAAATGGATTCAACACTTTAAAAAACCTTCCTAGTGGAATCATACAAACTCAATCACTGAAATTTGGAGTTCCAACAAATTTTGACAGGATTTCAGTGAGAAATGATAGAAAATCCAACATTTAAATCATTGGATAAATTAACTCTTTTAAAGAATCATTCAAAATATTTGATGAGAAATAGATTAAATTCATTTCAGAGTTTGCACTTAGAGAGGAAAAAATAAGTCCTAGTGTAAACTTTCTAAGTTTTGATCAGTTTTAGGAGATATTTTTCTAGAATATTTGTTCTTGTTGGATCTACAGATTTGACTTTTTAACATGTTGAATCTATTTATGCATTCAAAAATGCAATTTAAACATAAAACAGTTAAACAACCCCCAATAAATAATAGTACAACTCCATTAATGAAAATTTGAAGACTTATTTTAAAACATTTTAAATTATCAAAATTTAAAAAACATATAAGCAATTTTTTTCAATCAATTAATTAAATCAATCTTTTTCAAAAATAAAAACGTTTATATAAAAAAAAATTACAGTCTAACTCAATCCTTATGCATTTAGATCTCAAATTCCAATGGATATAGTTTAAGAGGGGCTGTCTAACTGTTCTAAGTTTTGGCTATTTTTGCTGGACGAAATTACATTTTTTTGTAGTTTAAATTATATTTCTGAATCCAAAAATGGATTCAACATGTTAAAAAATTCATAAGGCACTGGAATTATGCAGAATTAACCACTCAAATCTATAAATCTAACAATTTCTAATTAAATTTGAGACAAAATTTAACATAAACTATCACTAAAAAACAAATAAGTTGAACAATTAAACTAATACTAATTTAAGAAAGTCACCAGTTAGACTAAGGCTAGTTTAAGAAAGTCACCCCGTGAACTGCCAATTGTGCAAAGAAATTGACACGTGTAACACGCACAAGGAAAGTAAAGTGGCCCACTGTCACCGTCCAAATTTTCTTTGAGACTTGACCGCTAGATGTCCCAAAATGTCGTTCCGCTCCCATTTTGAAAGTAGAAATCGTGTTGGGATCAGAAACAGTATGGACTCCCTTATCACTGTGGTCATATGATTGGGACTTGGAGGTTATGCAAAAAAGCAAATCAAATACGGATAAGAAGGTTAGGGACCCATTGGATTCGTGTTGTTACAAGAGCGTTACACGGGTAAAGAGCTCGCTCTAAATGTCTGCATTGACCAAATTACGTTTAGAAAAAGTGGACGTAGGTGGACTACCTTATCCACTATGAAAATTATAGTTTGTCAAAAGTTTTATTTATTTACATAAAAGTATGTTTGAAAATTCTGAAGATCAAAATCAATTAACAATTCAAAAATCAAACTAAACAATTTTAATGTACCGGTTACTTAGAGAGGGGAAGGAATTGGGTTCGAATCTGGATGAACATGAGTTAAAATTAACATACCTCAAAAGGAAAGGAGAATGCAAGGTATTAAGCATTTGAATAAAAGGTCTACTTATAATTTAAAAATACATAGCTATTAAGAAGCCTTTCAAAAAAAAAAAAGTTGTGGTAATAAATGATTTGAAAATCATTCAAAGGTATTGGATTAATTAGTAAGGGGTTAAAAGTTTTTCATTGAGTAAGGTTTAATTTTTGTTTAGGTTTTTCTTTAGCCATGAAGTTATTTTGAGGTAGTGATTAAATGTGTGATTGCATCTAGAGAGATTATTCTAAAAGATCTTGTCACCTATGCACACATAAGCGGAGTAAAGACCACCCCATGTCGTTCAATTTAAAGTTCATCTTATTAATAGATGTATGTTTGCATGCTTTGGTCGAATCCTATTACTTTAACATGATGAGAATTGTTTGGTCTAACCCTATTACTTTAACATGATGAGAATTGTTTGGTCTAACCCTATTACTTTAACATGATGAGAATTGAGCCAAAGTTTGCATATGGTTAGGTTTACCCTAGTTGTCTTACCTTGAAGCTTCATCCTTCCAAGATTCCTTGTAGAATTTYRYTGCTCATGAAAATTGTTGGATTTATAAGTTTGCAAACCTCATTACCCTAATAATGATAGCAAGGCAATTTTAGCTAGTGAAGCCACAAATTCTTTGATARYGACCACAACAAAGAATGTCTTCTCTAGTCTTATGGCTATGGGTGCCAATGCTACCTTGGATCAAGGCATGTGCAAGGTGTGTTGGCGCCTGATTGGAGACCAGGGTTCTCGAAGTTTGCCAACAAATGCATCATTGTATTCTAGAGCGCTGGCATATTCAACCTTCCACAAGGGAAGGGGGTCTCACCCGAAGTGCAGTCGAGACTTATGTGGAATGGAGCGAGGTCGAAGAGAATGCAGCGGTGGGAAGAACGCAACCCAATCAGACCTAAGCATATGAGTATAAAAGATTATACGCAAACATCATAACCAGAACGAAAGATTGAAATGCATAACATTTCACAAATGGTTTGATAGCAGCCTTGGAAATAGAGCTAAGACTCTACACATTACAGATACAATTCTCATTTCAAAACCTAGGGTCGAGATAACTCGAGGTTCTACAATTAAACATCAACAACTCTATCAGTATCAACATCTACAACAACAACATCATCAACAACAACATCAACAATATCAACAACATCAGCCACAACAACAACCTTTGTCTCGTTTCATAAGTCTTTGTCTTATAGCTTTCCGCGGGACTTCTTGATTTGTCCATTACAACTTCTTGAGTCTGTGTCTTCTTGGTTTCCATTAGAAGGTTTTGGCGCTTTCTATTGTTCCTTCCAACTAGAGGACAACTTCATTCCTTGCTGGTGCTTTGAGCTATCGCTTTCCATTGCTTGGATCCTTTGCTTGTGCATTGTGTTGTCCCGCAACACACTTTAACTACCAAAAAACTGTGTTATTTCCGCAAAATTGAGTCTTCTCCAAAAATGAAGAGTCCAACAAACCCTGACTACAAACCTTGACTTGTCCTGAGTCAATTCATCTCTTCGCTCTGGCCTCCCTCAAATGAAGGGTCCAACTCAGGTACAATTTGGAATTCTCGTTGTCTGCCATCTAAAATTGTCGCAATGGTCATCGTGGTCATGTTACTTCTGCAACAGAATATGGTTGTTAGACATAAAGATAAATCATGGGTTCAGCCTCCCACTAAGTAGCATACAATAACTATCTTTTCCTGATCAAATGTGCTATTATGTGCACTATCGTTCATCCTTGTTAGTTGGATTCATCTGCAATCAGTTTTTATTCCCATAGAAAACGATCCAGTGGCATTTATGTTATGCATCCAACGATTAACAAATGCTTGTAGAACACCGGAGAGAAAGGAACCTTGAACTGGGCTGTGACTTCTATAACCTACCCCAGATTGTGAATCTTCCATGGGTTTCTTTGGGCAGGCTAATTGGAAGGACACCCAACATCCGTTTCCTCTTCGCCACCTCACTAGTGTAGTGAGTTAGTGCTCCGCGACTTGCATATTTTATATGCACCTACTTAAACTTATATTGTTATAGTCTAGAGGATTTCAACAGTAAAAGTATGAAAGTGTCAACTGGCAACTAGCTGCATTGGCACCTCAGGGAGACCTCTCGAATGCCCCTCTCCCCTCTTACTTATTGGAGTCTGAAGGGGGCATTCCTCCCATAATGAGACAGTAAACACCTTCTCCTCACATATGTAACCAAGATGGCTGGTTGTCTTCTTCCCTTCTGAGGATCTGCATTAGGTGGGTCATTGTCTGCGAGCTTCATCATATCCATAGCTCGTATATTTCTAGTCTAACTCTTGCAGGATGAAAGTTCATCGAGATTGTGCTTGCTTTATAAAGGATTTCAACATTGATCGAGGACAACAACGAAAAGATTTGCAAGGATTCGTCACACATACCCAATCTTTAGAAGTTGCAGGTTTCATGTGGGTAAGCATGGATGGAAGATGGCTCCTAGAAGTGCATAGAGGAAATAATGGTGTGAAGGATACAGGGACATGGGCCCAACTGTTCCAATGATATAGTGGGAAGTCCTCTACTAATGTGTCAAAGTGTTAGTGTATCCATCCCCGAGGTGAAAGATATGGCCTGATAACAGAATCGGGACATTCATCATTATCCTACCTGGCCTTGGCTTGTGTGAGGAGATATCTGCGTCAACAACAACAGAACAAACAAAGTCATTCTGATGGATAAATCAATTTAAATGTCATGCAGGGAGGGTGACGCAAGAGTAAGTTAGAGAAGATGACAAGACAACCATATATCGAGTACGGAGGGAGAATACGTGGTGAAAAAAACCCATGTGATAATGTAAGGACAAGAAAAACAAAGATGGGTGACGTTAGATATGAAATGACATGATGCCAAGCTCCTCGACCACAGAGTGAATATTTGGGGTGGATGATTGGGACTAGAAAACTAGACTCAAAAACACATAATCTAAGTGACATGTCATTGTATTATTAACATAAAGGAAAATTTCAATACAAAGGGAAATACTACCTAGGCAAGCCACTCCCGACATAGGAGGGTTGCGCAACAATGCTTAGTGAGAACTTGTATAGGGATTCAGGCGTGCGCCATTCACCCAACCAAGATAAAGGATACCATTGAGCTGCGTGAGTCTGACCACTCCAGATTCACGTATCTCCACAACAATAAACAGTCCAAGCCAGTGCATTTGTAAGTTACCAAGATTCTTATGGTACTTACTGTCACACATTAAAACTTTTTCTCCTTGCACAGAAGACTTATGTTTGATATATTGATCATGGCAGGCCTTCTGTTAGGATTTTCCAATAGTCTGATGAAAGTCTGCTAAAAATATGGGCTCATCCAACTGCATCAATTCCATAACTCTGGCTGTGATGGATTCATCATCAGTCATCTTGGTAGTTTACACAACAAATAGACTTGGTGATATAAATTCAGTTGGTACCATGACCTCTCATCCATAGACTAAGTGGAAAGGGGTATACTTGTGTAATTTCTTTGTGGTGATTTGATAGGCCCAAAGTACCGTTTTAACTCTTTCATCCCAATTTTCACAGTTTGCACAACATACCTTGGTCAATCCCATTTCCAGAATTTTGTTGAATGCTTCCACTGTCCCATTAGCTTGCAGATGGTCAGGGCTGCTATTATGGTGTTGAATAAGAAATTCACGAGTGAGAGTAGCTATAGTTCTATTTAGGAAATGCACACCCTAATCAGTAGTTAGACTCTGAGGGAAACCAAATCGAGTAATGATATTTTCAAAAATAAATCTGGTTGTAGTATCGACAGAACAATCCCGCACTAGTGCAGCTTCATCCTATTGCATAAGATAATTTGTTGTGGTAATGATGTACCTAGACTTGGAATGTCGAGCCAATGGGTTTATGGGCCCACTGAAATCAATGACCCACTTTTCGAATGCTTGCAGAGCTCTAGTAGGGTGTAAAGGTAGTTCATCTCTCTGAGAGGGATTACCTACTCATTGAAAAACGTCACATGCTCTAGCATAGACTTTGGCATCCTTAAACAATGTAGGCCATCACAGTCCAGCCTGTAATATCTTTTGTGCAATAGCCTTACCACTAACATGTCCTCCTGCAATTCCACTATGACATTTCCAAAGAATATTATATTTCTCATAATCCAAAATGCATCGTCTCAGGATATTGTCCAATCCTAGCTTGTACAATTGTCTTGCGATAAGCTGATAATTCGTTGCTCAAACAACAAGATGGTACTTCTTAGTTGCAGAATAGTCCTCCGGGGATTTTCCAATTGTGAGGAATAGTGCAATGTCTAATAAGTAGTTTGGGATAGCGTCTATGTGAAACAAATCTACATTTGGTAGTTGGTCATCAATAGGTCCACCACTTTCGCCAGTTTCCAGCCTTGATAGGTGATTGGTTCCCACGTTTAAATTTCCAGGTTTGACAACAACTTCAAAGGAAAACTCCTGAAAAAACAACAACCATGTACATATTCTTCCTTCTAAGATAGGTTTGTTAACAAGATATTTTAAAGAAAAATGAACAGTGAAAAACTTAAAATGACCCCCTAATAGATAGTTTCTGAAATTTTGTAAAGCATAGGCCATTTCCAAACCTTCTCTTTCTGTTATGGTGTAGTTGTGTTTGGCCTAAGATAGTTTTTGACTGGAAAAATAGATGGGATGGTCAATATTCCCTTCTTCTGGTTGCACAAGGATAACACCTAGTGCAATGTTGTAGGCCTCAATATGTACATAGAATTCCATGCTCCAATTGGGGAAAGTCAGAATGGGGGTTGTACTCAAATTTTCCTTCAAGGTGTCAAATGCTTTATCATAGAATGAATTCCAGTGAAATCCTTTAGATTTTTTAAGTAATTGTTCCAACAGTGTTGTGATACTTGCATAGCCCCTGAAAAACCGATGGTAATATCAAGTATGTCCCAAGGTAGTTTGTAACTGCTTGATAGAGGCAAGAAGAGGTATATTGAGGATGACTACAACTTTTGCAGGGTCCACCAGCACGCCTTCCCTACAAACGATATGGCCAAGCAGATTCCCAAAGGGTACGCAAAAGATACACTTTTTTTAGATTGAGGGAAATATACAGCTGGCGACATTGGTCCAACATTAGTCGCAAGAGACCAATATGCTCATTGAATATAATATATATCATCCAATATTCCAGATATAATTCAAGAAATTTATGGATGAAATCGCAAAATGCGACAATTACAATCCAAGAAAACACTGTTGGGGCATTCTTGAGCCCAAATGACATGACATTGTAAGAAAATGATCCCCACTCTATTGTGAAGGTATTTTTATTCTTATCCACTTCTACAATCCTTACCTGGTGATATCCAAAAAATCCATTGGTAAATGAATATGCTTCCCTGCCCATGACCTGATCTAAAAATTCATCGCTAAAGGGACTCGAAAATGGGTCATGAACACAGACAGAGTTCAAGCTCTAATAGTCAACACAAACCTTGATATCCTCCGTACCCTTTTTACTCTGAATGAAAATTAGGTTGATCCACTCAGCCTCATCCTTTGGGAATATCAATCCAGTTGACAACATGAGATCAATCTCCTTCTTGACATTTTCTTTGACTTTGGGGTTCAAATGATATGGTCAGTGATTAACATGCTTCATGTCATACTTCAGTTCAATTTTCATTTATCCTAGATCTCCCTTAATTTTCTTTCATCTCCAAGAAGCTAGTGGGGAATAGGTCCTCATATTCTTGCAACAGGGCTTGAATTTCAGTCATGGTTTGTTCGTCCCAATAATCCTTTATAGAGGCTATATTGGGATGCTTTGTACTGCCTATATTAACCTTGCACAACTTCAGAGGGTTAGTGTAGGAGCTTCTGGCTTCAGGAAAAATGGTATCCTGAACATTCCTAGTGCCTTCAGATTCTTTAAAGGATAGATTCTAGAGGTCTTCTAAATCATCGGGATCATCTGGTGCAGTATCAACCTTACTACATGAAATAGGTAGTGCTGCAATGACATGATTTATTGGTTCAAGAGAGGGGTGAAAGATGGAACAAAGAAGGTGTTTATGCTCATATAAAACTACAGAGGGATAGGAGGGTTTGAAATTATCTATGTATAACAAGCTTTGAATTTGTTGCAATGCTAAAGTGAGTTCAGGGGACATACCTGTGAAATAGAAATCCTAGAAAAATTGGCATTGAAGGACATCCCAACAATGATTTTTCCTTCGTGTTTCTTCATGTATATACCAGGATGTGGGGATTGGTCCGAGTGAATGAACAAACTGGTGTACAAAAAAACCTCATGGCAGGTGCACAATTTTCCATACACTAACATAGTGCGCAACATGCTCCTGTGGATTAGAAGATCCATCATATGTGTCGAGGGTAAGAACGAGAGTCTTGAATTTTTGGTCTCAATTGTCTTGACTAACTAGGGAAGGAGGGATAAATCGGTGTTGCAGGGAAAGATTAATATCCTCCCACAAAGGAAGGTACTATTGTGGGTGGCCCAGCAACGAGATGGGGAGGATCGCAAAATGATATCAAGTGTCGACATCTGATGTTCCACCTCAAATTTTTCTTCCATTTCGATCAAAAAAGTGTGTAAATCCGAGAGATCGTCTTATACTGTATGCTCACGGAGTTTAGTTCCAATCCACCTAGCTTCTCAAATAGTGGCGCATCTTCTTGAGAAATTTTTGTATCGTCCTTTTTGCCAGTTTTCAAAAGCTTCCTCTGAATCTTCCCTGACATACTAAATACTTCACCAACTCACTGAACCGTCCACAGTAGGATTAATTTGGTATGTGCAATTTCCTTTAGTCACAATATACATATTATCCAAGACATCAAGTTCCATGTTATCTTCTGATGGTTTTGTGTATCGTGGTCCTAGGTACGGATCTAAAGGTTGAACCACTTTCAGACCATCCACTTCGAAGGTCATGGATTGTTTCTTCAGGTCGATCATAACATAATTTTCGTATGCCTAATCATTTCCAAGAAAGGCTAGATATGGATCCTTCTCCCTCATGATCTCAATGACATCGAAGTCAACAACAATCTTAACTTCAGCTAGATCTACTTCCACATTTTCCAGTCGTCCTACTGGGTAAATACAATACTGGTTCGCCATGCGCAATTGAATTGGGGAATATACCAACCCAGGTTTTCCCATAGCTTCCCACCTTTTTTTTGGTAGGATATTAACATTTGAGCCCAAGTCGAGCATGGCATCATTAATTTCATAACCATCAATATGGGCATTTAGTCAGAACTCACGTCCCGACCTCTTCTTTCGTTGTTGTATTTGGCCTGCATTTCTCTCTGGAAGATTAATAACTATAGATCCCTCTACATTGCCCTCAACTCCTAGAGCTATGCCAATGGTGTTCTTCAACTTCTGAGTAAGGTGTTCATTGTTTAGGATATCAGAAAAGAGTTGAAACCATAAGACAATAGTTTTGTTTGAATCATATGATGGGCCCTTGGATGGGGCCAACTTTTCCACAACTTGACAGGGAGGGGTATAGATTGGATTCACAACTTCTGGTGTTGCAGAGTTAGACATATGGCGGAACAATTCTATTGCATTCTAAGAAAAATATTTTTGTTGTGTAGGATCGTAGGGAGGTTTAGGTACTACCTTTTGAATCTGATCTCGATTAAGGTGTTCAACATTGGCACCAGTCTTTGCGCTTCCCCTTTTTATAACATGAATGTTGGAATGTCTCTCTTCCTCAATTGGCCTAGGTTCTGAGTTTATGAAATTGGCTCCCCATTGTCTTATGCAATCTTCCCATTGTGCAATTAGGTCATGATAGTCCTTAGTAGTATGGGTATTGTTTCGACAGTGTGTGCACCATGGTCTCCTCATATGTGGGTATTCTCTTGCAAGGACGTGGCCCTGTTCGTCAAAGTTGTAGTAGTGAGTGGGTCCTATACCACCATCCCTACCTCCCCTCGAAGCTCCTTCGCCTCTTTGACCATCTCCAAAACCTTCAGGGGATTTTTCAATCCTGAAGGAAGATCGGTCTAGTATGTTTGCAAGAGCATCTAAAGAATGACATTGCTTGGCAGTATGGGTAGTTAACCCACATAATTCACAGTACATCGTATTTGGGACAGATGTATATTTTTGTAAGATGGGGAAGTGTCTTAGACAATGTCGATGGTATCTACAAATCTCAAAGTACTCATTGGGTTGACCCTCTTGCTATGTCGAGAAGGCCTGGAATTTCACAGGTGCCTGGAATGGTGTTGCACTCGCAACTTACACAACACCACCAATGGTTCGACTGACGGTGGAGGCATAGGGTGGCTCACCACTTCACCACCCCGTGATCATGGACACTTTGTGACCATATGAACTTCGGCGTAGTAAAAAGTGCACTAGACCTATGGTCTACATCCTTTAGGTAGGGCCAACTCAGGTCGCATCATGTGAAAGCTCTAGGGGTAGCCTGTCATTGCTTCAATTTTCATGGCTTGTTCTAATGCTTCACCCAAAGTGACAATTATTTGTAGAGTTAGAAGAATATGAGTCAAAGGAAAAATCCCCTGAATGAACCATTCACGTTGATGATTCTCATGAATTGGGTTTGCTATATTCCTAATTACATCTTTGAATCATTGGTTGTACTCCCAAGAAGACTCCCCATCTCTCTTCTTGATCTCCCGCAACTTGGAGAGGGCCTGTTGTTCAGATTGAGATAGGAGAAAATCCGTAATAAATCTCAGTTTGACCTGAGTAAGATTAAAGGGATGTCTCGGGGGAGTTCCTTGAATATTCTCAGGCTCAATGGAATTCATGTACCATTTTAATTCCCTACCTCTCAATGTGGTCTAGAATTCAACTATTTTATTGGCATTTAGAGTTTTGTGGGACCTACAGATAGCCTCACATAAGAACCAGTGTTGTTCTACATCCTCATCCCCTTTACCCCAGAATTCTAGGTATCAGGTGAGTGAGCCTACGTGTTGAGTTCCCATAGGAGAACTAGGGGATCCTATCAATATAAATCCTGATGGTCTTGGTTTTACTAGAGCTGAAGAACTTGCTCCACTTCCGCTATTACTATAATTCGAGCCTATTATATTATAAGTGTGAGAAACAATAGAAATGATTGTAGGATTCAATGAAGAATTTACCAGATTGTTAGAAGGTGTTGAGGGTGGGGGTGATCCAAGGTTGGTTAATTCTCTTTTGGAATGGAATTCTTTCATCGTGGGGTCATGTAGCAGTGCAACATTGTACCATTTTCTTGGCGAGACTCAACATCTTCCAGTGTAGAAAGACCTAAGTCTCCCATAGCTCCTTCAAGGGTTATAACTGATTATTTTTCTCCTGAAATGACATTGATCCTAACTCCCTCTCCTATCCTAAATCCTACTCGTCTGCTTCCTTTAGAACTTTCATCTTTCTCCCCAAATCTTTCCTTCAACAAATGACTGGCCAATATTCCATGTATCTGCAACTCTCACAACTTCTCTAGTTCTTTCCTCCAACTGATCTCGAGGTCAATCATCTTCTGTGACTGATATGACCTCTTCATCGACTTTCACATCTACTCTCACTAGTTCTTTTCGATCATAACAATCCTTCTTAGAATGCATTCATCTCTAGCACTTTTCTCACGATGATGATGACCCCCCATATTTCAAGAACTTTTTTAACCTAACTCATAAAAACTTCACTTGAATCACCCATCCCTCATGTGCAGGGGTTTACGTTGCAATCTCTTATAACAAAACATGCACCATCCCTTCTTCCGCCAATAGAACCTTCATCCACAGAGGAATCTCCCTCAATAGTATTCATCCGGGGCCTTCGTAAAACACCTCTTATGCTTTCGAAAACAACTGGTGGTTCTCCACAAAAAATTCAATGATGTATCCATCTAGCATAGTATTGACCCAAAAATAAACCGCACAACAAATCAAGTGATCCAATCGATGGAGGAAAACTAGTTGTGTAGCGTTCCAATGGAGCCTTCTATTTACTCTATATTTAAACTCGGGCACTTCTTGTAATCGATCGAACCACTAGAATAATTCCTTTGGAATCCAAATCCAGAAGATTTTATATTGATCGTTGGATGGTTCTGAATAATAGACTGTATCTTGTTAGAAAAACAGGACCGCGGAGCAATAATATAAAAAAAATGCAGAAACAAAACACAGAAGACACACAATACAAGAGAGACACAGATTTACGTGGTTCACCCAGTGTGGGCTACGTCCACCAAAGAAATTGCCAGGTCCTTCCTT
>JZKD02S0914555.1:223253-244298 GCA_000966675.3 Picea glauca
CTAACATAATCTCTACCGTTAGATCTGCGACCTTATAATGAACGATCCAGATTTACAATGAAATTACAATATACTTTTATAAGGCAATTTTTGCTTCGGGGGCTTCGCCCCCGAACCCCCACTGGGGGCCCGCTTGCCCCTAGACCCCCTAGCCGGGGGGATAGGCCCCCCGGACCCCGCAGAGGGGGTACCCTCCCTCTGCACTCCCCCGCGTGGAAGAGTGTACATACTTCTGGGGTGTAAATAATTCATGGGGTATAAACACGGCTGAAAGCAAGGACCTCTGAATCAGGAAGATAATCAGGCTCCACAACCAACATATCTTTCACAACCCTCAAAATCTTATGTCGTAACTCAATTTCTTGAAATATGAACCCGTCACACCGTTCTTCCCACCACCTGTCGATGTTTGATTTGAAAACATGATGCTTCATCCTCTGAAAGATCGCTAAGAAATCAGGTCCCGATAACGAAACCATTTGTTGGTGCCTGATTGGAGACCAGGTTTCTTGAAGTTTGCCAACAAAGGCACCATTGTAGTCTAGAGTGCTAGCATATTCAACCTTCCACAAGGGAAGGAGGTCTCACCCGAAGCGCTACCGAGACTCATGTGGAATGGAGGGAGGTCTAAGAGAATGAAATGGTGGGAAGAATGCAACCCAATCAGACCTAAGCACATGAATATACAAGATTATATGTAAAAGTCATAACCAAAATAGAAGATTGAAATGCATAACATTTCACGACTGGTTTGATAGCAGCCTTGGAAACAGAGCTAAGAATCGACACATTAAAGATACGATTCTCATTAAAAAATCTAGGGTCAATATAGCTCGAGGTTCTACAGTTAAACATCAACAACTCTATCAGTATCAACATCTGTAGAAACAACAACAACATCAACAATATCGAAAATATCAACAACAATAACCATTTTCTTGTTTCATAAGTCTTTGTCTTATATATTTCCACTAGACTTCTTGAGTTTTCATATTCTTGGTTTCCTCTAGAATGTTTTGGTGCTTTATGTTATTCCTTCCAGATGGCAGACAACTTCATTCCTCGTTGGCGCTCTGAAATATCGCTTTGCACTGCTCAGATTCTCTGCTAGTGCATTGTGTTGTTCCGAAACACACTCTAGCTTCCTAAAAAATGTGTTATTTCCACAAAATTTAGTCTTTTACAAAAACATAGGGTCCAACAAGATGTCAAAAGGCCATGAAGCAATGGATTTGTTGGATCTTAAAATCACTCATGCCACAAAGGATCCTAAAGAAGCAGGTCCACCGGAGCTTGTAGACAAGAAACTTGTGTGTTTCCCTATGCCAATAGATTTGAAAAGATGTTGGAATCCATACTTATCCTATAAATATCATCCATATAGATTGAAAGGAAGATTTAAATCCTCTCTAAGTGATCTCTTATAGGTAATTCACTAGTTTATGGCCCAATCTAATGTCTTTGGAAAAATGGATTGCAATAGTTTTGAAACCTAATCTATAGGGCCAACCCTCTTTCTTTTCTTGTAGAATATGTTGCTATGTATTTCTATTCCACTCTTTAGAAGACATATATATTTATTCCAATCTACCCCATATTTCATGGGTGCGAGAAGAATGTACTTGAACTACTAGTTTTTAGATTTCAAATTAGCAGAAGAAATAATAGTATACTTGTCTAGGTTTGTCTCTTCCATCTTCATATGATTTTTGGGGACAATCAATCTTAAAATCCATAGAAAATAGTTTTGGAAAGTTAATGGCAACATTAGAGCCAAAGGGGTCTCAATACTCATATATATGCATATGTGTAGAAGTGGATTTAGATAAAGGTCCACTAGAGGCCGTTGTACTCCGGTTTAGAAAAATAAACTTTTATAAAGATTTGGACTATGAAAATATGCCCTACAAATGAAACATGTGCCACGAATTTAGACACTTTGCAAGGGACTGTCCAAAATATCAAACAATGTCGAATAGTGAGTTGTCCTCTCCTTGTAGAGTGATCACAACTAGTTCAAACCTATACTGAATTAGAAAATGAAGCCAATTCAACGCCAGAATTAGAGTATTATGATGGGAATAATAATTAACTCAAATAAGTTTCAAGCCATAGTTGATTTAGAGACCTAGCATAGAAAAGAAGGTTCTGAGTGATAACAACCGAAAGTAGGCAAAGGAAACCATCAATTTGTAATATCTCCATACCCCAATAATATTCCCCATTGAATTTTCATAGCCTCAAAAGTATCCTCCTCTAAAATAGAAAATATTCACATCTTTGTAAAGAATCCAACCAAGGGAACACATCACACTTTAGTAGCACTATAAGAAATTAAATACCAACCGTCATTGCTAGAGTTCAAACAACAAATCATTCCCTTGAACTTAAAACTCCCTATGGGAGAGGAAAAATAGGAACATAAGGGAAATAAGAAAGGATTAACTATCAAATTTAGAAGTGCCCCATCGTCATTAGTGGAGGGATCCTTCTTGAACCTAATTTTATATAGGAGAGGTTCTCCAGATTGACCCCTTGTGAGTAAGAGATGCCAAATAATTGGGTCAATTTACAAAATTAACATGCATTTCTTTTATAACTATTTTGTCTTTTATTATATAACTAGTTTGTAAAAATTTAATCGTAAAACAAAGTAACCATTGTTGGATTACTGAGAGGGGTGTTGAATTAGTAATAATGCCTTTTAATCCTTTTTACACACAATATATATAAGTGTTGTTATCCTTTTGATCAGTTTACCAATATCATTCAACAAGTGAAGAATAAATAAATTGTGAACAATGAGCAATCATACACATACACAATACACCAATATTTTTACAAGGAAACCCAATGCGGGAGAAAACCACATAATTATTTTTCTTATATGTCTTTAAGAAATACACTCATTGGAATCACCAACTTCCTTTGTTCTCCAGCTACAACTAGAAGGAGGCTCCAACCCCATATATTCTCAGGATACAACTTGAGGGAAGCTCCAACTTCCCAATTCTTTGACTACAACCAGAAGGTGGCTACAACCCCCTATGTTCTCTAGCTACAACTGGAAGGTGGCTACAACCACCTATCCTTGCCCCGTCCAAAACTCCCTGAAGTATAAATTCAAAATGTAGAAAACTTGTCACTGTCATTGAATCAACATTGTCACTGTAATAGTTGTCACTTAAACCATGCCCCAACCTGTACCACTCGTCTTCAAACTTTCCTATAGATATGTGACCTGTTTATTCTACAACATGCAGATGTTCACACCTTTCCCTACTGCAACTCGTTGATGTTCACACCTCTGTTTGTTTCAACTCACGGACTAGCATAAATATCTGTTAGTATCACAAATGTTGTCTCTGTCACTCTTTCTATGTCATTTTCTTAGTCTTTGTCACTGTTTGGTCACTCTGTATCTACTCACAAACTAGATGATCTGATATAAACAATACTCATCCAATATCGAAGTATATCTAACACAGAAATGTATTAGGTTCATGCATATGTATAATTGAACTTATGTGATATAAGAACCCTTACAGTAACCATGCAACAAACCCTCAATGTTAACCAAAACCAACATGTACTGAAAACATTGTGTCTCTGTTGAGCTAATTATATGATATTGATTTCAACATAAAATTGTCAACCCAGGGTTCGTAAACTTAGAGATGTAAGCACAATATATGCAGGGCTAAAACAATCTATTCTACTCTAACATTCAAAAGGAAACACTTTGACTAAAACTAAATCTAAAATCTAAAAAGTATGAAATTGCATCAAAGGAAATTAATCTAATAAACCTTGCAACTGAAACTATCTCTAATGATGAAATAAACTGAAATTGAATGTAACTTATGAAAACAATTGAAATTTAATCTAACTACGAAAATATGAAAGCTAAAATTAATCTATGAAAATATGGAATTTCATAAATCAAATCTAATAAAAGCATTGAAAATTACAAATAAAAAAAGGCAAAATGAAAAGCATGTGAGCTCACATGAGAAACTAAATTTGAAAATCAAAACATGAAGAAATCTAACTCTTTATTCCAAAAGTATCAATCCAATTACAAAATGATGAGATCCAAATATGACTCTCAAAATGACAAACTATTTCATTGTTTCTCTATTTCTAGAGAGAGGCCTCCTCCCAAATGAGAAGAGAACCCACTTATTTATACATGAATAAAGATAACCACTCATAATTACAGATCCACTTTTTCCTCCAACTATTCCTTTAAACCCTCCACAAATATCTTGGATAAGATATTCTCTCCATAATATTATCTTTGAATCATCTTTTCAAATATTTAAAATGTGGAGAACATTTGAGAAGCTTATTGAATCCTCCTTTGTTTGAAATATTCCTATATCACAAAGCTCACACAAATCTTATGAAAAATATATATAATTTCTAAATTTTAATCAAGAATTCTGTTATAAATGCTCAAAGATAAATAATTTGGAAAAATAGAATATGAACCCATATGTATATGAAAGTGGTGGAGATTAAGGGTTTTATGGAAGGATATGGTATGAATCATGGTGACAAATAGTATATGAAAATGTGGTATTTATGCGACCCAACAGTCTCAACCATAAACCATCAACCATACACCAACTAACATAGGATATGTCTTAACAAGATGCCCCATGAAGTATCCCAACAACAAGCAACCAATACAGTAGCAATGTATCCCTGTAGATCTATCTGATACATAGTATATCATACAACCAATAGTCCCTCAAGGGAAAAACTCAATCTCCCATGGTCATACCCCAAGCATTCAACAAAGACCCACTTAATACAAGAATATAACATACCTTTTGTTACTGTAGATATATATGTTGTATCTTCACAAATAGATATTATTGTAGCCTCTTCTTAGCTCTGCAACTTGTCCCTGATGATAGATCTGATATTTATTTTCTTCACCCTTGGAAACAGATCCGTGGTCTATCCTCAATAAACTCGTGGGTATCTGCTCTTTGTCCCACTTTGGCCCATGGATGTTCATTCCCTTCTAGTACTGCAACCTGCAAATGACTTTAGTAAAACCCTATTTCAGTACCCACAATCTCGACTCTTCAAACCTGCAACTTTGTCACTACTTCAAAATCATTGCTATAGATTTGTCAATGATACCTGCCTATAACATTTCACAAAATAGATATTCAATGTGCTCAAATTAGGTGCTAATGAGATACCCTTGCTCTCTTATTTATACTCTCCAAGTAGCTTCCTTTGGGGGTTATCTTCTAACTATTTTACCCAACTTCCTTTTTTTGGGGCTAACCCACTTTTAAATGCTTTACCCATTTGCAACCACTTTACCATAAATAACAAACTCACCACTTCTTGTTGTAACTAATTTATTTTAATTATTTTCTTATTGCAATAAATCTGCCCATGGTTAACTCCTAGTTACAACCACTTTGACTAGTAAACTTATTCTAGGATCTTCTAGAATAATTGACTTCTTTGACCTTCTAGGGGATTCTAGATAACTCATGAGGGTTCTACGATTTCTCTAAGCCATATCTCCTCAACCGTGAGGAACTACGTGACACACCACATATCACTGGAAACAACACAACATGTACTATCCATCTAGAATAGTCTCACCTACAAATTCACTAATCTTCATTACATTATTCCTCAACCAAACATGGGTCCCTTATCCACGCTTATGGGGATACCATAATTTTCTACCAGACTTGCTTCAAGGGTTGAAATCAATGACAAACAACCAAAATAATCAACAATATCCCCCTTTGGCATTCATGGAGACACTTTGATGCAATACTGAAGTCACGTCACTCATGCTCCCCTTGTGACCATCGCTCACCCTAAAATCATGCCTCTTTTCTCTCTCTCCATGCATCTAACTCTCTCTCAATGCATCTGATGAATATCTCCCCCTTTGAAATTAATGAAAAAGGTAAATTCCCTTTCGGGGCTTCCCCCCCCAACTAAACTCTCCTTGGGGATACTCCCCTTATCTGAACTATCCTCTATCCTCTTCATGGTGCTTCCTCGTGTAAATCTATGGCATATAATAATAAGATTCAAAATTCATTGTGGGGCATAAACTATTCCAAGTTTTTGGTGAAGATACTCAAAAGCTTCCCTTGGAAGCAATTTTGTAAAGATATCTGCAATCTATTCTCTGGTCCCAACATGCTCAACTCAAATGTTCTTCTCTACAACCTGTTCCTGTAGAAAATGAAACTTGATCGAAATGTGCTTCATCTTGGAGTGCATCAATGGATTCTTTGAGATACTTATGGAACTTGTTTTATCACAAAATATCATAATGGGTTCATCATACTCAAACTGTATACATTTCAATGTTTGTTTCATCCATAGGAACTATGTACAACATGATGCCGCTGCAATATACTCCACTTCAGTTGTGGACAATGATATTGATGATTGTTTCTTTCTTAGCCAAGATACCAAACACTCACCCAAGTAGAAAGCTGCTCCACTTGTACTTCTTCAATCACCATTGCAACCTGCCCAATCTGCATATGCGTAGGAAATAAGTGATAGATTCTTTCCTTTTGGATACCATAATCCAAACTCTTTTATGCACTTGAGATATCTAAATATCCTCTTAACTGCCAAAACATGTGATTCCTTTGGTGCTTCTTGAAATTGTGCTACCTGTCCAACTTCCTACATCACATCTAGTCCTGAAGTTATCACATAAAGTAAGATTCCAATCATTGACATGTATTGCCTCTGATCTGTAGATTTTGAATCATCATATTTACTTAGCTTGCAACTGGTTTACAGTCTTCCATTCTAAACCTCTTTAGCTTTTCTATGATATACTTGGTTTGTGAGATAAAAATGCCTTGATTGCTTTGACATATTTGAAGACCCAAAAATAAAGATAATTCTCCAATTAATGACATTTCGAACTCATCCTACATATCCTTTGCAAACTTCTAGCTCATCCTATCATCATCGCTACCAAATATAATATCATCAACATAAATTTCAATTAACAAAATAATATGTTGATTTACCTTGATGTAGAATTTGTTGTCTACATTCCCTTTCCTGAACCTTTGATGCTGTAAGTATCTGTCCATTCTGGAACACCATGCTTTGGGGCCATTTAAGACCATACAAGGCCTTCTTCAACTTTCAAACATACTATTCATTCTCTGACAACTGAAATCCTTTTCGTTGCTCAATGTAGAGTTATTCCTCTAGATCCCCGTTTAGGAAGGTTGATTTCACGTCCATATGATACACTTTAATATTCTTGGAGCATGCATAAGCTAGGATAAATTTGATTGCTTCAATTATGGAAACTGGGGAAAATGTCTCTTCAAATTCTATACCTTCAACCTGAGCGTATCCTTTACATACCAATATTGCTTTATTCCTGGTAACCTGTCCATCTTCGTTCAATTTGTTTATGAAGACCCACTTTGTACCGATCACATTCTTGTTCCTTGGCCTTGGAAATGGTTCCCAAGTATCATTATTCTCTATCTGATCTCACTCTTCATCCATGGATTTGATCCAAAATTAATCCTTGTTGGCTTCGTCAAAACTGCTTGGCTCAATTTTGGATAGTAGTGCTAAGTGCAGTTGTTCTGGTGAACATATTCTTCTTCTAGTTTCAACTCTTGCATATTTTTTCCCAATAATATGACCTGATGGAAGATTCTTCTGTATTTTTATACTAGGTGTCTTTTGAGGTACTTGAAGATATGGTTGTTCCTGGTATTCCTCTTCTGGATGCTCTTCTTCTTCCTCCTCTTCTACCACTTCTTATTCCTTTATTTCTTCTTCGTGAACTTGTTCCAATTAGTCATTGCCTTCTTATTTTATCCTTCATCCACCTATCTCATCAAACGTCACATTGATGCTTTCCACAATTTCCACAAAATACAAAAATATTATATTATGGCCGCATTGAATTTATTACAAAATGATAATGAGAAAAAAAAGATAGAAGAAAATGTTGATGCCGGGTCCTGCTATAGTTTATCTGCTTCATGGATTTTCTACTGGATGCAGTGGTTGCACATTTGTATCCTGAGGGACCTCCCACTTGTGCATTTTTACGTCCGTTGTTAGGGTTGTCAATATTGTTGCAACATACAATTCCTCAAACCCTTCAATGATTATTTATGGGGTTCTAGATTGATGAATGATGGAAGACATGTTTGATTCAGAAGGTGTAGGATTGAATAAGTGATGGGATTGTTGGTATGTTGATGGTGCTTCTGACTTTTCTGCAAAGGACTATGGTAGCTTGTCAAATGTTGTTTGATAAATGGTCGGGTTCGAATGTAGAAGATGCTTGGAGAACATTCGTTATTCATCGACTGAATGCTAATCCTCTATCTCCATTTTCTTCATTTATTTTAAAAGTGCTATCTTTTCTTTCAAAGGTGCTTCATTTACTACGATAGACTTTGGGTTGATATTTTTCTTTATTTCTTTAGTTTTTTCTTTTATTTTGTCGAGGTGTTTTTCTGCTTGGTTTGTTATCATCTAGGATTTTCTTGCTTCGTGCAACCATTCCTTTTATTTTTGTGTCAGGTCTATCTCAACTGATTTTTCTTTCTCTAACTGGTTGTATATAACCTATTTGGATATTTTTTCAGTGGCAACAGGTCGGGCTGTTTTC
Source organism: Picea glauca (assembly GCA_000966675.3). Classification (NCBI taxonomy): domain Eukaryota; kingdom Viridiplantae; phylum Streptophyta; class Pinopsida; order Pinales; family Pinaceae; genus Picea; species Picea glauca. Next base: position 231,925 of record JZKD02S0914555.1, read on the forward strand.
AGGTCGACAATCACATTTTTCTGCATTTTGAGTTTGTTGAATGTGGCATAAAACTATGTTGGCCAATTGTTAATTACTTTAATTAAGATGGCTTCCCTTGAGCTAGCTACCTCGACTTATTTTTGGATTACCTGAAATTGCTCTAGTTTAGACTGCAAAATTATTGTTGTTTGTTGGGCTAACCCAGATTGGATATCTCTTATTTCCATGTTATGCATCTGTTTGATATTTTTATTTGCTTTCCTTAAGTACTAATTTTTTTCCTGGTTATTTTCTCACGTGCATATCACTGCTTGGATTAGGCTCCTCATTGCAATGAGAGGTTCGACTCGTTTCGTTGGATGGGAAATTCCCAATTGTTCTTTTGTAAGGTTAATATAATTCTTTAATATATGTTTCTCCTTGATCCTTATTTCTTTAATTCACACCCTTTTTCTCAGGGCCTTTTCACACCTATTTGTTGCTTCTTTGGATACTTCATTATATAAGTCCATTATTTGTTCATTTGACATGAATGTTGGGTCAAATTCTGTCTGCGCTGGTGGTTTTGCTGACCTGACTGGTTTGGATATTGTGAATGTGATTGACTTTGTAGTGGTGACTTTCTTCTTTTCCTTTATTAGCTTGTGTTGTTCCAGTTTGTTTCCTTCATATTTGTCTCTGCTAGAGCATTTGTCTGAGTCTTTTTTGACTTGGTTTCCTTTAACTTCCTATCCAGAGTTCGACTATGTATTTGTATCCTTTCCTTGGTCATGTGCGTTGGTCTGTTGTGTGATGTCAATTTGTCCTGAAGGATTTTTCGGTGGTGATTTGTTTCTTGTGTGGGTTACTTATTTTGGTTCTCCTCTCAAACTGGTATGGTATGCCCGGTCTTTGTTTTTTTCTAGATGGCTCTTTGTTGGCGAGCCGACAAGAACATTAGATGCATCGACATGTACATGAAATTTTCTGGTTCAGTCGATAAATATTAGTATTGGTGCTTCTACCAACTTTTTTTTAGTAGTTCAAAAGAGTTATTTCATTCCTGGATCCATTGAAACTTTATTTCTTTCTTTAGTAGCTCATTAATTGGAAAATTAATATCAGAGTAAAGCTGAATAAAATTATGATAATATCTAGTGTGTCTAAGGAATTTTTTATTTGTTTTTTATTGACTGGTGGTTTTAGGTCGAGGATGATTTTTATATTTCCCATATTTAATTTGATGTTGTCTTTACCTACAATATGTCCCAATAGTATACCTATTGGTGTGGAAAAGATGCATTTTTTATATCCAAGGATAAGTGAATCTTCCTGCATCTCTCCAACATCATTCGTAGCCATTGTATGTGATCCTTTAGGAGGTTCTAGATAGTCCAATCATCGAAGTATATATCCATTTTTTTATAAATGTATTCTTGAAATGCCTTGACCACTATCTTGGAGAAGACTGTCAGGGATTTTTTTGACCAAAGGGCATGACTCTGTATTCGAATGATCTGAATTCAGATACAAATCTAGTTTTTTCTTGGTCTTCTTTAGCTATTGGTACTTGATTGTATCCGGAGAATCCATTGGTAAAGGAATAATATTCCTGACTTGTGACTTGGTTGATGATTTTTGTTAATGTATGGTGTTGGAAATGGATATGTTACTTTGAGCTTGTTTAATCCCCATAAGTCGACACATATTCTTAGCTTCTTGGGATCATGCTTATTTGGTTGTATGACCATGAGGCTTTCCCATTCTAACTTATCAATTGGATATATGATATTAGCAGCTAGGATTTCCTCAATTTCCTTTTGGATGATAGGCTTATACTTATGTGCTAATTTATATGGATGTTTTTTATAATCTTAGCTACAAGAATTAGTTCAATTTTCATTCCTTCCATTTCTTGTACTAAGCCTTTCAAGTATTTATAATCCCTGGTAAGAACATCTTGATATTATTTTAATAGGTAGAAAATTTATAAGGTTTGGTTTTCGGTCCAGTAGTCTCCCTTTCTTTCCATTTTTGTTCGATCATCTATTGAGATGTCAAATTATTTGGTCTTGATTTCTGCATCCATCCATTATGGTTCTTTTGATTCGTCTATTTGACAACCTCCTTCAACAAATTTATGATAATTTGGTGGGAAGTCAAGCTTGTTTGTATCTTCTTTATCCTCTTTCTCTTCCTTGGTCACAACGTAAGTTGTCTTAACATGAATTTGTATGCTTGGGTGATTTTTCTTCCAATGGAAGCTCTACCCTGGAAAACATATATTTTCCATATATATCCGATGGGATATGAAAACAATTGTGTTTTGAGTTGAGATGAAATTACAATTTGATGTTGAGCCTTCGTCGACTTTGGCTTTCCCTCTTTCCTTCAACTCCTTGGGACTTGGTTTTTCTAGAAATCTTTTGATTTCTTTTGTTGCTTCTTGCAAAAGTGCCTCCTTTGATATGAACTCGAAGTATTTAACAAATTTACTTTTGATTACATTCTAGTCGAATGTAGTCTAGATGCTTCTTCAATCTTATACCATTTATGTGGTATGTCAGATAATGTGTTTGGAAACATGTGTGTCCATACTCACTCATCTCGATATCCTTATTTTTTCCATTCCTTCTCACATTGTTGGATGTGAGCTACTAGGTCGAACCCAAGTTTGAAAGTTGGGATGTCCAAGTTTGTCGATAATTATTTTCCCCCAAATATTTCAACAAATCATAACGTGGCAGTGTTCCATGTTTGTAGTTGAAATGGATGTGTTTCCCACCATTGAGTGGCTTGACTCATGAATGACTCGACTAGACTTTGAATTCTTCCTTGTTTTCCAATAGACTTGAACACTTCGTCGACATGAATCGACGAAGATTTCCTTTCACTGAACCACATGGGTTGTCTTGCGTTTATATGAGTCGAAATGAGTGTTGGTGTTTTCTTTAGCTTTATTTATTCGACAATTGGGAAAAATTGTATTGAGAAGAATGATTTGGATCTTGCTATCGATATGGCTTCTATCGACCAACATTCTTTTGCTTGATCCTTGTGATTATCCATTTTCCAGTTGTACAATTCTGTATCTGAATTTTTTCCTATTGATAAGGGAGATTTGACTAGGATTTCTCCTTCACTATTTGGCTCAACATTACCTCTTTGATCATTATTTATTTGATATAGTCCTCGGACTTCCTGAGCTTCGTCCCATGTTTCAACCCAAGGTTTGCATTCCTTTGGATCCAATGGGATTATAATTTTTCTTCCACTCCCTTTCAATTTGATTCTATCTCTTTCAAGGGAGATTATGGCTCACATGTTTCTTCCCCATGGTTTGTCGACTAATGGGGGATAGGCAGGAATGCGTTCGACCAAGTTGATTACTTCAAAAAAGAATCCCATCGATATTCCCATTATGGATGTTATTACACTTTTAAAGGTACCAATTGGTTCAATGAAACTTTGATCCGCTAGCTTCATAAAATTCATGGTTGGTTGTAGCAGTGTTTTTTATATTCAAATCCATGTTTCCCTTGCGAGAATGTTTACTTGAGATCCAAAATCGACTAGAACTTCATTGATCATGTGTTTATCAGTTTCAAGGTTGCATTGTGGTTTGAACGCATTGGTATGTCTTTCTTGATATATTTGACACAAACTTTTAACATATCATTGGTATTCTTTATATTCCCGCAGAGTACTCTGTAGGTCGATAAAGTGACCAACCACCTACTTTTCTTTTAGCAGTTGTATAAATTAATTTAACGTCGTATTATAAGTGTTTGTACATTTTCCCTTGTTTTTTTATTTTTTATTTTGGTCGAGTTTTTTGAAAAATTTTGTTGCTTCCCACATCAGTTTGTCCTCTTCATTTGGATCATGGTATATTTGTCGGTCTCTCCTTTGTCGACTTGGTGGTTTTGGATAAATATCTTCTCTAGCTCCTGAATGTGTTACCACATCAAGTTTATTTGAATTCAAAATCTCTTGTTTTGGCACTGTATGAAAAATATTTACATTTCTTTTGTTCATAATTTTTTCTAGAACAATCAGGGATTACTCTAGGGAATGATCTCCTACTCCAGAAGTATTATAGAAATTGATATCAATTATGTATTTGATGGGACAATCTAGGGTTATATGATCATCTTTCCAATATTTGAAGAAATAATAACGTCCTCTACAAAAATGTCCTCGTCCTCTACCTCGACCTTGATAACCACCTCGATCTCGTCCTTTATATCCATTTTCATTTGCTTGGCCGACATACCAGTCGACCACCTGTGCATGATATACTGAATGAATGTTTGGTTTTTTCTTTCCATTGAGCCAACATTTTTGAGTGAAATGATTATTTTCTTCACATATATGACACCACTTGGGACGTGGATTCCTTATATTGTATAGGAAGTCTCTTGTTGTGTGATTTGTCGAGACTTCAAAAATATCATAGTATATTTTGATCTGGATGTGTCTGACTGTTGGTTCCAATGCATCACTGAACTTGTAGTAATCTTTTGTGTGACCCTCACTTGAGAAAATGGTACACCAAAGTTCATTGCATGCAATTGACATGTTTTTAATTGATTCTTGTAGCTCTATGAGCTTGTCTTCTAGTCTTTGTTCAACAATTGTCGAAGATAGGGAGCCTTCATTGTCCATTTTGACCCATTGTTATTTTTTTAGTATGTCCTCACATGATTGAAGATCATACATTCAGAGGGGAATTCCGATATTTTGTAGTAATCCTCCTACATACCATTGAACCAACAACTTTTCTTCGATTGCATAAGGATTTTGCTTGATTTCTTTGAATTTTTGTGTCGCCAAGTGACTGCTATCTTGAGTTTGAAGAACTTGAGGAAGCTTTGATTTATATCATCCTTTGAGCGTTGTTGACTGTTCGTATAATTCATAAACCATTTAAGCATTTTGGCTCGAAGGGTGGCTCTAAATTGTTCCATTTGTTTGGCCTCATCAGTTATGTCGGTTGTGTCCCAAAATTTCTCATAGATGAACCAATGTCACTTAGGGTCTTTGTTGCCTTCATAAATTGGGATATGATTTAGACCCATGTTTTCTTTCCGAGACTTCTTTGAAAATGGAACTATTGTAATATTTTGTGTCGAGGTCGTATGAGAAGTTGAATTACTTTCTTGAGTCAGGTTTGGGTTTCCGACTCAACTACTTCAATTTCTAACTGTGTGTTTTCTTCAATTGGGATTTGAGCATATGTTTGACAATATTTATCTAAATATTCGACGAATTTTCCTCTCCAGGGTTGTGACGGTTCATTTTCACTATCTGTTGAATTAGAATCCTCTAAAAGTAGATTCAACAGGGAGCAACATATGTGGGATCTATTACATGAAGGAATATATCTTCTGGTTTATTTTCATCATTTTCTTGTGCTTCAATTAGCACTATATCGCTCACTTGACCAATATAATCAGTTCGATACCACACTTGTTGTGACTGTGTATCTATGTGAAGCTTTTGTCGGAGGAAGTATGTAATACGCGGGCTAGGAATTCTTACATGAGAGAGTTGAATTGTGGGTCTTGAATCATCGATCTCCATGTCAACTTGGTCATTGGCTTATTGGGAGCCATCGATTTCCATACTCAATTGCAATCTTTCACTCATCCTAGGAGTCGTCAAGGTGCTCTCAAGGGTTTCTCCAGCAATCTGCCACACCTAGGTAGGTTTTCTATGAGATTTTTGGAGATCGCTCGCATTTCACAACTCTTCTCGTTTATTTTTCCTTTTATCCCAGTCTATTTTTTGAATATCCATTGGTGGTTTATGAATATACATTCTTCGTTCATATTTATCATTTGAATTAGTTATCTTTCTCTCACCTTTTGAATTTTCGACTTGGGTATGGTTCGACTTGGATTCTATTTTTTTTTTAACTTCAAATTCGACTTATCTCATCACATGGATCATCCATCCCCCCAACGTCGACTGGAAGTACTCGCAGTGGACTGTGTCCAATGACATTTTTTTTATGCTCATTTATTTAAAAAGTACTCGCAAGCTTCTCTGGTATCTTTACAGTTATCTTCCAATAATACTTTCCACTCTTATTCTCTCTTCTTCTAGTTGGATTTTGGAGGGGGATATTTCAAGGGTGATCTTTCAATGAGCATCAATCTATTTCTCCTTGAATAATTTTTTATGTAATTGATAATCTTATGCTCCCACCATTCATGTATGTCTTCCATAATTAGCATCTATGTTTGTTTTTTCTGTGCATTCCTGAGTTCAAAGCTACTGGCAATGAAACCAATGTTGTAGTCTAAGTGAAAATATGAGAAGGTTCTCAATAGATTCTTACACAAAGAATTACACACTACAAAATTATATTCAAGAGCACACAAACATATAGAAGAACATACACAAATGGGGAAGAACCATCAATAGATTTTATTATATATCAGTCCAGAACAACCTCTTCTCTCTTTCCATTACATGATAACGTGTATATATATGTGTGTGTGTGTGTGTGTGTGTGTGTGTGTGTGTGTGTGTGTGTGTGTGAGATATACAATTACTAGTTAGTTACGTTCCTAAATCGGTCGGTTGATGCTAACTTTCTGTTCAATCGATTTCCTAATCGACTACTACAGTCGACTGACACGTCTAGTCGGAGGGGCCGACTAGCCCCTACAAAAACATGTTATTAACCAAGCATCGATGGAAAAAGATTATGAAAATGTACAATTGAGAGATAACACCTATGGACCTAACAATGCACCACAATAAGAGACTTTATATATAGCATAGGGGTAAGAGGAGGTTTTCATGGGCAAGCCAACCATCAAGGAAGATGATTTTTCATCTCTAGTCCCTAAGAAAGGAATTATGGAGATGCCTCCTAAGGATGAAAAAACATTCAAACTCCCAATTGAAGAAGAATATCTCATGTTCGATACCATTAGAGAATATACATATTGTCTTTGGTATATAAACTACCATAGATATTCTACTAGAAGATTTCATCACAACAAATTTTGTATTATGCGGAAATATTTTATTATGCAGGTTTATTTCCTTAGATCTCATACTTATTATCACTAGATTATTGCTCAAATTTATGAAAATAACTGAATATGAAAATGAAAGAAATATCAAATGAACATACCATCCAAATAAATAAACACAAGATGTATCCTAGGAAACCCAAAATTAAATAAAACCCATCTAGAAGGTAAGGCCTATGCTCTAAAAATTTTTCTTCAGTTATGAAAATAAAAATACAAAGAAACAGGCACTCATTATGGAGTTTCATATGCCACTGAGGCTTGGATGGATGCTACATAATCTTATACCTCCTCTATTATACTCTCAAATCCCACTCCTATATGCTCCACTCAACCATGGAACAAGTCAATGCTAAAATATTGGAACCCGCTCTCTTCCTAAAAGCTTGGTATTTAACATAGTCTGATATTCATTTAGGGATAGGATTTTTGCATGCCTCAACCATCAATTAGTGTTATGTTTTGGACCTTATAGAATCTTCTTAAAATTCCACATGTATCTATCCCCACATGTGTGACTAATTGGGGATGACATGGAATTCACTCCATACCATGGTGCTCAATAAGGTAGGTTAACTTATGGGAGGCATAAATTCGGTATACAAGATCTGATTGAGGTGATTTTCTTACCGTTGGAAATATCTTGATGTGTATAAAAATGTCGATAGAATAAGATCTATGCACAAAATTTTTTGACCCGAAAAAGTGTCATTTGATTCCTCAAAATGGTTCTAGAAGGTTCCAAACCCCAAATTTCCAAATTAGGACCTACAACTAAAATGGGCTATGCAAGCCAATTCCTCAAAATTTTCTCCTAGAAAGTACCAAGATAGATAAAAAAATTGTATAATGATCCATTCCATATCATACCTCCATTTTTAAGGAGGATTTTGGTCCCCAAAAGATTGTATTAAATGATGTGAGGAAAATTTTCCTCTACCTTCTCTCTGGAGTACCATTTTTCTTTGCTTGGAAGTATTCCTTTCAACCCGTGTTTCCAAAGGTCATGTTGTCCCTATCTAATAGTTCTAGACTTCTTCTAAAAAACTGTGTCTTTTTCTAACCCTACTTGATCTTCTGGTGCTAAGTCGTCTATGGTAGATATGACCTTATCCTTAGTTTCTTGATTCAACATTTAAGGCTCACAAATTTTCAAAATTTCCACATTCACTACTTACTAAATGCACATATATGTGGGTAGGTTGAGTATGCAGGCATTATCACCGACCTTCTCCAATACCACAAAAGGACCATACCACAAAGTCTTTATTTTCTTAGCAAGATCTTATAGTATTTCTTTGTATACTTGCAACCGTACTCTATCTCCCACCTTGAATGCCTTCTCAATTCTATCTTGATCATTCCAAGCCTTGTACCTTTCATGTGACTTATTCATGTCTCATGTACTTGCAAATGGATCTGCCTAATATTTCAACAAAAATCTCCACTTTCAATGTTTTTCCTGTGACATCTTCCCTCACTCCTCCTTGCTATCCATATACAACATCCAAGGGTGAAGGGAAAAAATACATAAATCAAGTTTCAAAAGGGGACTTACTAGTAGAAGTATGGACTTTTGTGTTATAAGAGTGTTTAATATATATCATATTTTCATCCTAGGTATTTGGAAGCTTCTAACTATAACCCCTCAAAATATAAACTGACATACTATTGACTAATTATTTCTAGTAATCTATCCATGGATGGATTATTGTAGCTTTCTTCAACTTGGTGTCCATATTTTCCAAAAGTGTAGTCCAAAATGAACTATGAAATATGGGATTCTTTTATGAGATGATGCTCCTTGGTATCCCAAAATGCACCCAGACCTATTCAAATAACATGTTTTCTTCTTGTTCTTTGAGGGTCCTTTTACAAGGAATAAGATTTCACATCTATTGAACATGTCAAATACCACAAGAAAATAGTCACGCCCCTTATTGGTAATTGTAAAACCACCCAAAAAATCCATGGATATGCTTTCCCAAGGTCCAGTGGGTACATGTGAGGGATGGTATAGACCTCTCTTTCTATTATTTGGATTTTTAGTAAAAAAAGTATGCATTCTATAATACACTGGTCTACATGTTATTTCGTTATGAGCCAATACACATACCTTTATAAGTTGGAATTGACTTCCCAAGACCAAAATTTCCTACAACCCTGGAGGTGTGAGCCTCTCTAATAAGCTAGAATATTTCACCTTTAAGAACACAAATCTTGTCTATCTTGTAGAGAAACCCATTCTAGAGATGATAGTCAACCTTAGTGTCACCTTCTTCTACATGAATTTATCCATGTAGATATTGAAATGTTTCCTTAAAGTCCTCATCTTCTATGTATGCCTCCTTGTATGCATCTTGGGTAAAGGGCTCCACGTGAATATGAGTTATGAAAGTTGTAATCTTGGATATGGGTAGCCTTGAAATCATGTTTTCCAAGTAATTAGTGCTTCCCTTCTTATATTTGATGACTATATGAAACTTCTACAAAAATCCCATCCACTTGTAATGTCTAGTTTGCTGAAGTTTACTCTTGACTCACAAACACTGTAGTGGTTGGTGATTAGTGCGGATAATGGTTTCCTTTACCATCAGATAATGATTCTATTTCTTAACATATTGAACCAATGCATAGAGTTTCTTATCATATGTAGGGTATTTCAATACCCCCCCATGAAATATTTCAGAATGATAGCACACTCGCTTACCTACTTGCATCAATACCACTCCCATAGATATCCAATAGCATCCTTCTCCAATTCAAAAGGATTATGAAAGTTAGGTAATGCAAGAATTGGTGCTTGATTGATCTTCCATTTTAGCTCATCAAAACGCTTTTTCTTATTCTTTCCTCATTGTTATCCCTAAAGTTTGCACTAGACTGCTATAGGGAAAAGCTAGGGAACCTCAATTATTGTAATAGTTGTTTTGTTTTGAATTACATGGATGGGAAATACAAGGTTAAGAGATATACTAAGACCACTGGGCATGGAGTCTCATGACATATTTCATGGATCAAAGGCAATTAAACCAGCTATTAGACAAGAGTTGATAATAGCATGGATAGATAGAGGAATAAGAAAAACAAATATGGAAGACACAAGCATTACTATCAGATCAGACTTGCATCATCCATAAGACTGAATATCCAATAAACAAAAATCCTTTCTGAGAATGAATACCATATATCTAAATAAACTCTACAGAAACAGAGTAAGTACACTAAAGCGTAATGCATAGGAAGTCTGTAGCACATAAGTTCTATTAAAATAGGAGGAAAAATAATACAAAAACATGATAGAAAATGCAGACTGATAAACAAGGTCCTCATAGATATCTTATGCTGAAATACAGAAAGGAAAAGTTTCTCTCTGTGTAAGGCCTTTGTCCCCACAGAGCCTTATTAAACACAAGCTAAAATAATGAATAAAAACAAATTATATCCTGTATAATTTAATCATACTCATAATCATTTATTATTCAACATAAATTAGATTTATTAATAGCATGAAAATAAGCTTACGTAACAACCACACAACACCACATATTCATGAAAATACATAAATAAACATAACTCTGTCTGATGCTAAATCCCTGATCTTTGGTTGTCCTCTCTGTTGCTCTGTCCAAGAATCTGCACAACACTGAATCTTCCTCCCTGCCGGCTAGGAATGGAGCCTGTCCGGCTCCCTAGCTCCAGGATTCCGTGAGGATTCCTGGCCCCCGAGCCCAAAACTCTAAGAGACCTGGTGCACCCCCATAACAGTTCACCCCAACTCTAAACCAGAAAATATCCTCAGCAGAAAATACAGTCCTTCTCCCCCAATAATTCTCCTCTCCCCAAAGTTTCATAATCCTCTCCCGAAGGACTCTTCCCCCTCATATCCTTCCCCATTCACCACCTCCTCCTTCATTTAATGCCACCCACCTTATCCCTCCATTTACTACCTTATCCCTCCATTCAATACCCTATCCCCTGTCATACGTAAAGTTTTATAATAAATAAATAAAAAGTATTAAGCTCTTAATTCATTACCCAAACCTTTAATGAGTTAATTAATTAATTAATTAATCAACAGATATAAACAATTAATAATTAATTAATTAATATTATTAATAAATAATCATTGTTTAACTAAATTATATTAGAACAGTTAATTAATTAATTAATTATACCTGAGAAACCTTAAGCAATCATTTAACTAGGGTTGTTACAAACACCCACCCTTCAGGAAACTTTGTCCCGAAGTTAAAGTATTCTATGATACAAGGGAAAAGAAACATGGTCCACACATTCATAACAAATAACCGTCATTATTAGTAAGTAAGCCAAGAAACTCATTCATACTAGTTTACATGCGCAAGAAATGCATGTGTAGCTAGTACATACAAGTCTCGTTCATGTACTAATATCAATAACTATCACTTCTATAGTAATTTCCTCATGCATCCAATCCATTCAAGAAGACTATTAATTTTATAAAAGACAATTAACCAATCAAATGTTTGCGAAATCCTTTAATTTCAATTATCTAGCTCAACAACGTTATTTAGACAATTGTAATTTAATTACATAATTATGAATATTGATATATATATGCATTTTCTTTTCAGAAGGAAAAACAATAAATTCCACCATAAGACAAATCCCCATACACTCTCAACTATTTGTACTCATCCTTCCTCCCTAACTTACTTCCATCTTCCATTCCTAATCTTCCTCTGCTGGACTATCTTGGAGCGTCAACTATATTGACCTAACTCCAAATAGAACCCGTAAGCGGAAGTGTCACTACCATGACCAAGCTTCCCCAGTAAGAAACTGACAGTCATCATCAAACGTCTAGGGGAGTGTGAGCTAACATCGTCCTCCCATGACTTCAGGTTTTAGAGGATACATGGTGGGAAATGCCTCCACCTCTCCTAACAGGACTAGGGTCCACACCCTACAATGGAATATATAGTTTATTCGGTTATAGGGAGTTTTGTCATCGTTTATTCGGTTTTGGGCAGTTTCTTCTCCTGAAATCTTGCACTAGTCCACATATCATAGCAATGTATCTAAACCAATATAATTTCATAGACAAGGATTCATACCATATTCTTTCTCGGCCAGTGGTCATGTCATCCACTTTCAACATTATTATCCCTTGGCTATTTCATAGCCCATAACCTGCAGATTAGTCTGTAACACAAACTCATACATTCCTATGCATTATCATCATGTAATTGCATACAACCATAATTTCAATTCGGTATCCGTGTACCAACAACTTAACATCAAAGTTTTCAAGTTAGAAATAGATCTCATAATATCCCATAATTCAATTTCGACACCCATTCATAAAATTATCATTTA
>JZKD02S0914633.1:0-13949 GCA_000966675.3 Picea glauca
TCTTTCAATGAATGTCTATTTAAGGGAAGGAGAAGGATTTTCCTTTCACTTTCAAACACTAAGATGCAATGACCTCATGCAATAGTCCTCAATCAAGAATCCAATACAATGCTAACAGAAACTGGTTCTAGTACCCAAAAACCAATCATGAAAATATATCCTTTTGTTTATATGTGACTGATAATCATTTTGATGTAAGTCTCCCTATGTTAATCAAACTTCAAGATTTGTGAGATTTAAGCAACTGGAAGAAAACTACACATAAGAAAAAACACACCCACATTGTGATCAAACAAGAAATGCAAATAAAAACAAGTCCAAACAAGAGGAAATGCATGGATAAAAGACCTCAAAGATCAAAATGAAATAGTGAACAGATCTGTGAATTTCCTTGCAACAACTTTCATTCAGTTAGATAAATGAGAAGAAAACAATAGATTGACTCCAAATCTCAGGGAAGAAGAGTGACTCAAAGCAAGGAAAATAGATTTCAAAAATTTAAACAAAACATCATCAATCCTTAGAAATAAAATAGTTGGATGCTAAACAAGGACACACTGAGATGGTAGTAATCTTGAACAGATTAAAAAGAAAAAAGAAGACTGAGAAATCAACTCCAAAGAAGATTATTTGCAGAAAAAATACGAGTTCTCTGTTGTCAAGGGTATAAGAGAATTTCAATTCTCTGTGGGAGCCTCCAAGGGAGTGGCAATGCTCTGGTGTCAAGGGTAGGGGAGCGCTAGCCTTTCAGAACTAAAAACAAATGCCCAGAAATAAAAAAACAACTCAGGAAAATGCAGAAATTGAGTGTGTAAGATGAATCCAAGAGCCAAAAACACATATAAGAAGCAGAGACACAACATTCATAAGATGTAAAGGTGATCAAAGGCCAAAAAAAATACCAAGGAAAGGAACCAAAACTAAAATTTGTGTTCCCCAGTAGAGTCGCCAATTTCTGTTACAGGAAAATCACCCTGCGGACAAGTGGATCTCCTCTTGAACCCTAAATCTCTAATATCAAGATAGAAAGGTGTTAAATTTGGTCACTGACATCCTTTTAAACCTATCTAAGTCAATCAAATATAGAAAAGGAAGAAGAATGTACCTTTTTTTCGATGTTTGTCCCTGCCTAGTCCAAGTTGAGCCTTGATCCCCAAGCTTTTCAACAAGTCCTGCAATCCAATAACAACAAAGACAAAACAACTTCCTATTCTACCATGATTAATACAAAACTAGATCTATCTATCAAAGACAATTTCATGTAGACATACACAACCATGAAAGAAATAGGCCAAGCACATGTATTAATGAGAACTAGATAGAAATACTTACATACCTTCGAACAAGTTGCAACAGCCTCTTCCAACTCTCCTTGTCCAACCCCTTGCTTAAATAATCCACAATCAAAATGAATATTCCTTCATTGATAATTATCCCATATGAGATCATAAGTTTGATGCCTCTAAACTTCCATGTGATTTTCAATATGAGAAGGCCTCCTTATATAAGCTTGGATAGGCCCAACCACCTTAGAGATTCTTGGGATAGGTTGAGGATATTTCTCCATGAGTTGTGGATCCTTCCTAAGATCTAGCCTTGATTTCATATTTGAATCCAAATAACTCCAAAGATAAGGGGGATTTTTCCCTGATTTTCCTCAACAGTCAAAGATTCCCTCAAATAGCCCAATGCTTCCTCAGAATGGGACACAGAGTGTTGCAACGCTCTCCCAAAGAAGGGTAGGGAGCATTGGCACTCCCTGATAGTGGGTAGGGGAGAGCTGCCCAAAATTTACTTAAAAAATTTCAGTGCTCCCCCAGAAGGATTCACAGAGTGCTGGAACACTCCCCCAAAGAAGGGTAGGGAGCGTTGGCACTCCCTGAGAGTGGGTAGGGGAGCGCTAGCCTTCAAAAATGACTTTTGAGTGGTTCTTTCCATGGAAAAATCTTTGTACTCTTCATCAAATGATTTCTCCTTCTTAAACCAGTATTTGAGGGTGTCTCAAGTGTCCTTGTGATGTCGTTAGAGACATGACATAGACAAGATGACTGTATGATGTCGTAAAAACTTGCGACACTTGTGGCCAAAATGTGACACTTGCGACACTTGTAACAACGACAATAGGTCAGCATTGAAGTGAGTAATTTTGATGTGTAACACTTTGGTAAACCAAGGGGCTGGAGGAGATCCTCCCGAGCCTCCATATTCACCTTTGAGTTCTAGTTCTTCTTCCTCTGAGAATTGTCATCATTCTCATCATTCTAGCGATAAAGCCTCTTTTAAGAAACCATTAATGGAGATGCTAATCTTAAAAAGTTAGATAATTGGATCCGATAGGTTGAAGTGTATTGTTGTGTCCAAGATATTGATGAAGAGGAGGTTAAAGTGAATCTGGCTTCTCTTTGGTTGGAAGGCACTACTCTCATATGGTGGGAGAGCAAGATTTAGGAAAAAAGTAAGTGTGGTAATCCTCTTTCCTCCTGGTATAAATTTAAATCAGCAATCAAGAAGCAATGATGGAATGGCAATCCTTAAGGCAAAGTAGAGGACAAATTGTACAAAGATTCACAGAATAATTTAGGAAGAAATATCTTGCATTGAACATTCCTTTAGATTCTTATGAGACTTTAATTAAGTATGTTGGCACACTTCACAATTATATTCAACATTTTTTTCTCTTTTTTAACCCCACTAGTCTTGACGAAGTTTGTGTGCAAGCCACTCAGCTAGAGGAGATGGGGGGGAATATTCAAGAAGATCCCACAAAGAAACCTTCCAATTTCCCATAGAAGAATTTTAAGAATTTTAAAAGGAAGGACAAGAAGACTTCTACAATGTCGAGAGAAGGAGGAAAACCATCTTGCACTCATTGCAAGAAGAGTGGTAATGATGAAGAACATTGTTGGAAATTGCATCTAGAAAAGAAACTGAAACAATTCAATGGAAAGTGGAAGACAAAGACCATTGCTATAGTACAACAAGATCTTTGTTTTGATTTAGGAGATGAAGGAAAGATCAAAGCGGTTGGAATACAAGGTAAAGAATCTCTTCATGCTATTTCTAGTTCCAATGATGAATCTCATGTTGATGAATGAAAGAGGAATGAGTTATTTCACATAAGAGTCGTATCTAAACATACTAATATAGATACATTAATTGATCTGGGTTCCCAAGTAAACTTAATAATTGAATCACTTGTAAAGAAAATGGGTCTTGAAATGAAACCACATATGAAACCTTATCCTCTTGGTTGGGTATGCGACAAAGAAAAAAGTAATGTCACCAAACAATGTAGGATAAGATTTGTTATTGCTTCAAAATTGATTGATGAAGTTAATTTGGATGTTGTACCACTTGATATATGTGGAATGGTGTTGGGAAGTCCTTATATTTATGATAGAAAAGAATTCTTCTTTTGACATGAGAATAGATACCACCTTACTAAAAAGGGAGTGGAATATATTGTTAGAGCTCACAGCATGAGGGTAAATACAACACTTGTTAGTGCAGGACAAATGAAAAGACTCATAAAAAATAATAAGAGATATGTACTCATGGTCGTTAGAGAGAAATATGTCAATACATATGACGCTTTCTAACAGTGTGATCCATCTCATAAAAAGTAATTAATAGATATTGTTTCTAACTATAATGATATTTTTTAGGAACCAGATGGATTACCTCCTAAGAGGGAAGTCCAACATGAGATACATCTTCAGCAGGATTCTCCTTTGCCTAATGTGGGCATGTATAGGATGTCAGTTGTGGAGATGACAGAGATCAAGAAGAAGGTACAGGGATTATTGGACCAAGGATTCATCAAGACCAGTTCATCTCCTTGTGGTTCTCTAATCGTGATGGTGCCAAATAGCGATGCCACATGGCGAATGTGTGTCGATTATCGGGACTTAAATAAAATCACGGTGAAAAATCGATACCCTCTTCCTTTCATAGCTGACTTACTTGATCAATTGAACAATGATGTCTATTTCACTAATTTGGATTTGCATAGTGGATATCATCAAATTAGAGTTGTAGAATAGGATGCATGGAAAATTTCCTTTAAAACCAAACAGGGATTGTATGAGTGGTTGGTTATGTCATTTGGGCTTTGTAATGCTCCGACAACTTTCATGCATGTGATGAATGATGTATTCATGCCTTTCATAGATGACTTTGTGATTGTATATTTAGACGACATTCTTGTTTTTAGCGGGACATGGGATGAGCATGTGAGGCATGTAAATCAATTATTGGATACTTTTCAAAGGGAAAATATGTATGTAAAATTGTCAAAATGTGAATGTGGAAAGACTGCACTTGTATACTTAGGTCATATTGTAGGAGGAGGACAATTGAAAATTGACCCTTCCAAAATTGATGTAATTGTAAATTGTCCTAAGCCAAAAAGTCTAACCAAAGTTTGAAGCTTCTTAGGTGCAGTCAAGTACTGGAGGAGATTCATTCCCAACTTCTCGTTCATAGCAACTCCTCTACATGCCTTAACCAGTGTGAAGAACACACTTCACTAGGAAGGAAAGAAACAAAAAGATTTCGACACTTTGAAGGGAAAGATCAATACCGCACCAGTATTATCATTGTCGAATCTTCAACAACCTTTTGAGATCGAGACATATGCCAATGGATACACCATGGGTGCAGTACTAATGCAATTTTAAGCTTATATGTTACCACTCTGAAACTTTTAACCAAGTTGTTGTTAACTATCCTACATATGATAAAGAGTGCATTAGTCCAGATTGTAAATAAATGGAAGCACTAATTGTTAGAGAAGGAAACCATTATACATATAGATCACCAGCCCTTACAGTATCTTCAAGAACAGAACAAATTGCAACAATATCGACACTACAGGTGGATGGGTTTTCTACAATAGTTTCACTTGGTAATCAAGTACAAAAAGGGTACAAGTAACAAGGTAGTTGATATGATTTCTAGACCTCCTATTGTTGCTTATATTATTTTGAATAATTCTTCTTTATCTCATGATATATATATATATAGAACAATATGCCATCAATGAAATTTTAAGGAAGTATATACAAAGTTAACCCTTGGTGCACAGGTAGAGAACTATTGTCTAAAGGGGAAGTTACTTTACCATATTGGAAAGCTATGTATTCCTACAAGTGAACGAGTCCATGTAATACGATAATCTCATACTTCTCTTGTGTCTAGGAATTTTGGGGTGGGAAAAAATATGGCTCATTTACATAGGTTTTGTTACTGGCCTCAAATGAAAGCAATTGTAACTAAATATGTAAAGGGGTGTGTGACATGTTTTACTTGTAAGACCACTAATAGAAAACTGGGGCTATACTCACCACTTCCTGTTCCATCCCATCCATGGGAAAGTATATCCATGGATTTTGTAGGGGGTTTACCCATGACTAAAGTGGGTCATGATTATTTGTATCTTGTAATGGATAGGTTCAACAAGATGTGTATCTTGATGCCTTGTAAAAAATAGATCATTGCTGAGTAGACTGCTAATCTCTTCTTTCAACATGTTTGGGTTCACTTTGTATTACCCACATCTATCATCTTGGATCAAGATACTCGATTCCTTGGGGACCTTTGGAATAGCTTGTGGAGAATGATGGACACCAAATTGAAGAGGAGAACTACTTTACATCCACAGATCGATGGACAGATAGAGGTGGTAAAATGAACAGTGGTACTTTTTCTTCAAGGATACTGCAACAGGCATCCCAAGGTATGGGATGAACAGATACCCTATGTATAACATGCGTACAACCGAGATTTACATTCCTCCACTCAGAGTTCACCTTTTAAGAAATGTTTTGGGCACTTACCAAAGGTTCCTTTGGACTTAATGTATGGTAGATATGTCGATGTAAATGGATATTGAATAGAGGATAGATCCCACAAGTTCATCCAGAGGATTCAACAGATACACCAGGAAGTCAGGGAACAATTGGAGAAAATTCAAGCACAATATAAAGCTCAACACTACAAGAATAAGGTTAATCATCAGTTCCAAGTCGAAGACTAGGTATGGCTTCACATCAGCAAGGAGAGATTGAAGGGTGAAGGAAAGAAACTCAAGCCCATTTGTTATGGGCCCTTCATTGTCTTAGAGAAAATTAGTACCAATGCTTTTTGTCTGGATATTCCACCTTATATGCAGATTTACTCAATTGTGAACATTGAGAACTTGGAAAGTTTTTAGCCTCCCATGATCATGATCAAGATGAGGAAGTTTTAATTCAATCAATTGATGAGTTTGCACATAGGTACTTGGATGAGATACAGGAATATATCATCATGGACAAGAGAATAAGGACTTCACTCAGGGGTGATGTTGATTATCTTCGAGTAGGCTTAAAAGGCACCCATCCAAGCAAGGAAAAGTGGATCGAGAAGGACAAAGTGAGGGAACTCTTCCCTCACGTACCAGTTGATTGATGAAATATTTTGGTGGTCGAAAATGCTCTCAGTGGGAAGGCCTGAACCAAAAAGGATCCATAGAATGTAGGGATGATTTTAAGCATGGAAATTTATTTTAAAATGTAGAAACCTTGGCGAATCTTACAAATACTTCATATGTCAACTATAAATGTTTGGCAATATTTTTGTAAAAAACTTGAAATTTCTAAGTATTTTATATAGTTTTTATAAAATTCAGGTGATTTTTAAGGTAAAATAATTTTATCCTATAGAATTTGGGTGAATCATTTTTAAAATAATGAATCTCGTTTTTGGAAAAACCATGGAAAATTAACCCATGAGCGAAATTTAGCCCCTAAAATCATCCATGATAGAATGATAAGAATAACTCAAAACTCATAGAGGCAACTCAGAATGCTCAAAATGGATTAAGTAAAGAGAGAAAAGGAAAAACTTCAAAGTTCTCAAAACTCAGTGAAAATGAAATTATCGCAAAGAGCGCATCACAAGATTTCTAACGGTGCAAATGGCTCATCAAACATAGTTACATTTTGAAATATATTTGCAGTCAAAAATGTAGTCAACCAGGACCAGTCAGTAGGGGACACCTCATCTCCATACTGCTGATGTCAGCAACTGACATGGCAAGGTGACATCATCGTACGCAAGCTGACGTCAACATGCCATGTGGAAGCACCATAATATGTTATGTGTCACTTGCCATTGGAATTTTCAGGGGTCCCCGTGGGCCAATCAGAAAGTGCCACATGCACCCCTAGAAGATGCCACGTGGCACCATCTAGGGAGAGCCACGTGTCTCGTACACTGACTAGAACTGACATCAAGCATACAGGTGGACCAATGAGAATATGCCACATGGCCCAATCAGTAGAAAACACATGGCATCTTCGATTTTCTCAAGGACAACCGATATCCAAAAATTCAAAATGGATAATGGCAGGACCCTGCCAAATCTGGTAGAGGTCCACCATATCTAGTGATTACCGTCGAATGTATAAAGTTGCTCGCTAAAGTTATTCGGGGTTATAACCATACACCAAAATGGGATTCTGTGGAGTTTGACCATGAGACTTCCCCATAACCAACGCCTTAACTCTGGCGCCCATACCAATCTTCTCAATGATCACATTGTTATATCCACCTGCCGAGAATTATTTTAAATTCGGGTTTCTCTAGCCACCAGGGGAGAGGCGCGGTCATACATCCATGGGAAAGGATTTCGAGACAATTTCTGTCATTACTGCAGGTTGCAACGGGCATGAAAACCAAGACAGATTTTATCTTGGGCTTGGGAGTGCCAGAGTCGGATCAGAGTGTGGAGATAGTCATTTTTGGGTAATTCGACACCACAAATCCAATGGTGATGTTTGTTTTATGATATGAGCATTATTTTTGCACCTTGATTTCATAATGAGATATATTCATGTATTTACTAAATTATTTTGTTGAGTTAATAAAAGAGCCTACCCATTTGAGAGCAGGACCTGGAGATGTAGTCCACCAAGGACGAACTCCGTTATCAAGTTTTTGTGTTCAGATATGATTCTTATGTCTCTTCATTTCTAAATTTCCCTTCTTTAATGGTGCACTTTAATATATGCTCATTTAATACAATTCTTTGTAAGTCATGATGAAAATATCCCGGATCAGATCTCCTATAGAAAAATAATATGGGCATCAAGTGAATTGAGTAGCGACACCACTTGGAATAGACACAAAGACTACGTATAGGTTACATTGTATTTCTCAATGGTAGTTAGTATATTTTAATTATATTTTATTCATTTTTGTTTTAACGAATTTGAATTTTAAGGTAAAAATTTTAATTTAAAATTTTATATGTTAGATTAAATTTAAATTTTGTCTTTTTACATATGTATATATATGTTTGGAAATCAACAATAATAACAAATTATAGGATAAACTCATATTTTTAAAAAAATCTCTATATGTATATTAGAATATCTAGATTTGTCAATAATCAAAGCATTTGTATGATACATTTCCTTAAGGATGAAGTTTCGCCATGTCCATGCACATGGATAGGCTCGAATTCGGGCCTATACATGTGCATGTATAGGGTCAAATTCTAACATGTCCATGCACATGGACAAGGTCGAATTTGGCCCTATCCATGCACATGGATAGGGTCAAATTCGTCCTTGTACACCTACTAAAACATAAATTTTATACATAAAATTAAATTAAATTAATTTAACATAGAAGTTTAGAGTTAAATTCAACCCAAAGATTTTGAGTTGGTGAAGCGCCTCGACTAGAAGCCTTGCCACAAATATCAACCTAGACTGGATCCCTCACCATGAGAAACAACTTGGATTGGATCCCTTTCCACGACCAACAAACTGAACTGGAGCTCTCACCACTAACAACACCAATGACCACCAGAAAATGGTCAGCAGACACTCACCAACAAACTCTCACTAGTTCGGAAAAATTTCAAATGGTTGATGGGTGAGTGATATATAAAAAGGTTTTGGGCCGAAAAAATGTTACCAGATGAAAAATATGTTTGTATAATTCGGTACATGACAGTCGAAGGAACCATCATGGTACCATTCAATTTGACGTCTAAAGGTTCGACTGAAAACATTTTCCTTTCAGCTGAAAGAACCAAGAGTTCGGCCGAAAAAAGGCCGCTACGAATTTTGGAGACCTGATTCTCACAAAATTGTAACCCACCTCCATGATTTTACCGCAATATATTTTGCTTCAATCCCAACAAATGAGAAAGTACTTAGTGGAGAAACAGATACACGAGAAAGGTAGGATCAACAAGGACACTGTGAGAAACTTGCACAAGTGTTTTCCTTACATATTTGACCCTTATTATAATAGTTATAAGCATCCTTTCTATTTATTTTCCATACTAACATTGAGGAATCCTTCCAATGTCACCCATAACAGAGACATACCAGCCAAAGTCAATAACCAAATCATACATATTCTTGATGCAAGTCGAAAGAATAGCACCCAATATTTCATTAAAAAACTATGGATGAAATAGAAGACTATAATGCATCAATATTGATATAGTATCAGTCACAGTGTTCTTAGATATAATCCCTAGAATAATTATAGAATATATCTACAAAATTCCAAATTTCAAGTTTTGTAATTTTAAAATTTCCTATGTTAAAAGACTATAGATATTTGTTGGAATAACGATTTTAAAAATCCTACTAATCCAATATGAATATAAAGGACCAATCTTCCATATAGCATCTAGAAGTCCCCTGTATTTTCAATTTTCTAGTATGCAAAAAAATGTCCACGAAAATCCAAAAATTGGTTCTTGCAATTCAAGTGGATATCATTCCTCTTAATATAGTGATGTATAAACTATCATGAATATTCCACTGGAATAGTTCATCACAACAAATATGATAAATCAAACTGAAGTGTACACTATGAATGTTAAATTCCTTTAGATTCCATAATATTTAGTTATTGATTTTATGTTTATGCATGAAATAGATAAAATGTGTAAAATAGAGAATAGTAAAATACAGTCACACACCATCCAAAGAATAACACAAATATTTTCTCTTGGAAACCTTTATAGGAGAAAACCCATCTATAAGGTGAGGTTTCTCTACCCTCTTTTCTCTGGTATGGAAATAATGTAAGTAGAAAGGAGAAGGAACTCTCCATGGAGTTACCTGGGACTTATGTCTTGTTAGGATGCCATAGAAAATTGAACCCCTGTGTTATTCTCTCTACTTTCCAACTCACAATTGTTATTCTTTGCTATGGAACAAAATACAATAACATATAATGGAACTCCTTTTCCTCCTAGTAACCTAGTATTTAACATAGCACGATAACCATCTAGGGGTAGGATTTTTACTTTCTCAACACTCAATTGTGATAGGATTTCGGAAATTTTAGAATATTCTTGAAATTAAATACATGACTAGCCCCACATGCATGAGTAATGGGGGTTGATATGGAATCATCTAGTACCATGGTGGTCAACATGGTATGTCAACTTGCAGGAAGCATAACTTCTTCATATGATCTTTGATTGACGCAATTTTTGCACTATTTGAAAGGTATCAATGTGTATAATAGTGTCATGAGATTCAATATATGCTGGAAATGTTTTTACCCCAAAACATTTCACTTGATGCCTCGAAATGGCTCCATAAAGTTTCAAACCTAGTTTTCCAAACTAGGGCCTACCATTAAAATGACCTTGCAAGTTCATTCCTCCAATTTTTTCCACTATGAAAGAATCAAGATAGATGAAAAATAATATAACTATCCATTTTGTATCATACATATATGTTATTGCAATTATTCCACCTTGTGAATTTACTATCATATATCCACTTTTATATTTTCAATAGCTCAAAAAATCATCATAAATAATCATTTGGAGATGAGATTATAGTTCTCTCAGTTTTTGTCCTTTTATCACTATTTATAGACCTACTTTCAATTTTATTTTTTTCTGAAAACGTATTCCAACAGATATTGCAAAATCTTGGTAATGGAGTACACATTTTTCATGATAGTTACATAGATGTAAGTGAAATAAGCTTACCCACAAAACCAATCAATGAGTGAAACTTAGTCTCTAGATGGTGTTCCTTTATGACTGTTCATGATGAATGTTAACTTCATATTAAATATCAATTTATTTATTTCCTCTTAACAATGTATCTTCATGTATCTGCACACATTCCTTTTATTATGGAAACTCAGTCATAATCCTCGGTTATGAGGCAAGGATAATGGATATCTAAGAACAACAGTTGTAGTGTGTTCTCATGGCATATTATCATTGATGGTTGTGGAGCCTGATTATCTTTTGGTTTCATAGGTCTTTGTTTTTAGTTGTGTTTATTCCCCACGAAGAAGTTACACCCCAGAATATTGTACACCCCTCTACACGGGGGGGGGTTGCAGGGGGGGATTTGCCCCCCTGCGGGGTCCGGGGGGCTCATCCCCCTGGCTGGGGGGTCCAGGGGAAAGAAGACCCCTGACAGGGGTTTAAGGGACAATGTTCCTCGATGGGGGTTATTCGGCGAAGCCGTAGAGGAAAAATTTATTTGTAAATGTATATTGTAATTTCATAGTAAATATGTACCATTCACTATAAGGTCTCATATCTGACGGTAGAAGTTATGTTAGGGTTTTTTTTCCTATAAGGAAACCCCCTTTTATGAGGGAATGTATTGCATCTATGCATCATTGTGGATATTTTATTCTGAGAGAGGAGACTGTGAGAGAAAGAAGAGGAAGTTACAACAGGTGTGTTGTAGGTTGTATCCCTTCATTTGCTAGATAATAAAAGGATAGACCTAGAAATTTATCTGGTGGATGTAGCCCACACAGGGTGAACCACTTATATCTATGTATCTATTGTATTATGTATCAATTGTGTTTTATTTCATCATATTTTTTTTATTGCTCCACGATTATGTTTTTCTAACAATTGGTATCAGAGTGAAAGGTAACTCGCAGGAAAAGAGGGTTCCTGGTTTGGGTGGGAAAAATGGGGGAAGATGGAAAGTTTAGGGTCGAGACATTTAATGGCCAAAACTACCTTTTATGGAAGATGGATATGGAAGATTATTTATATCTGAAGGATCTATTCCTATGATTGGGTGGAATAGAAAAGAAGTCGACAACCATGAAGGACGAAGAATGGGACGTTATTGATAGAAGGGCACTAGGAACGATACGGTTGATCCTGGAAGCATTAGTGGGTTTCAATATTTATAAACAAAATACAATGAAGGAGATGATGGATGCATTGGCCAAACTATATGAAAAATTCTTGACGTCCAATAAGCTATTTCTAATGAAGTTATTATGTAATATGAAGATGTCAGAAGGTGGGTCTGTTGCAGATCATTTAAATGAATTTAATACGGTTACTAATCAACTCAGTTCTGTAAAAGTGGACTTTTATGATGAGGTCGGGGCTCTTCTAATGTTCTTCTCATTGCCAAAAAGTTGGAATGGCTTGGTCATGGATGTAAGTAACTCTATCTCTGGTTCAAACACTTTAAAATTTGATGATGTTGGTGGTGTTATCCTTAGCGAGAAAATGTGATGAAAAATCATAGGTGAGAAATCAAGTAATGTGTTAAACATGGATAACAGGGGAAGACAAAAGGATAGAGGAAAGGGCTCAGGNAATGTAATAATTAGTTATGTGTATCAATGTATATCAACCACTTTTATAAAGTAGTTGTTGTTAGTTATACATAACATCTATTTGCTAAAAATTACATTAATTAACATAAATCCAATATATATATATATTTTACTTATATCACCTTCAAAACATTTATTACAAAACACTTTTCATATATATTTAAAAAATAAATATTACAAAACACTTTCCATTCATATTACTAAAATAGATATAAAAAATAACTTTGATAATATACTTAAAATTTATAATGAAATGCAATAAACTTTAAAATGGGTATTTTTTTTTTATGATGATGATGATGATGATTAACATTCACTTAGAGGTTAAGGGATTACTTTCAATTATTTATAAAAAAAATTCTATGCTCGAAAAACATTAAGGGGTGAGTGCAAGCTATGATGGTCTCTCATGACGAGTTAGTGGCAATCAAAACCTCAATGTGTTAACTTGGAAGGGTTATTCAAGTTACTTTTACAATCAATTTGAATATGCCGTAACAAGATAAAGCATATAAAATTGAATTAGGTTTCGGAATATACAACTTTTATTCATAGACATTGTGAATAACTACGTCAAATTTGATTTTTTCTAAAAATGATATCTTATTTTTCCAACAAAACATAAGGTATATGTTTTAGCTCCATGACATTTGGTTTCAAAAACATGTATACTTGTAGAGAACCCATTTTTCTGTGCCATGTATTTTTTGGAAACTTTTAATATTAATTTAATATTTTTTTTTAAATTATCAAAGTCAACACATGCCTCAACTTACCATGTCTTTTGTTTGTGATGAATAAAAGGGTCTTAAATGATTAAAACAATTTATTTTTAGATCATAGGTATTAGTCTCATCTTGTGCGGCATATAAATCATTTGAGTAATGGTTAAGACCAGAAAGAGTTATAGTAGAAATAAGAGAGGTATGTATTCTAGGATTTTAATATATGTGAAGACAAAAATAGATTAAAAATATTAAACAATAATAATTTAAAAAGAAAATTATATATTTGAGATATGCATAGTTGATTTATCTATGTCTATAATTTCGTCAACAACTGAATTTCTCATTCTATAGAAAAGTAACGTCGAGACATATATATTGAGGGGTATTCACAAAAATAGAGGGTTTTATGAATTTACAGACCAAACCACTAGGTTTTTCATCCTGAACCTAAGTCCAAGCCGACCAAGTGAGCATACACCTTGCCAATCCCGCCTAAAAAAATTGAATTCAAATAAGCACGTACATGCTACAAGAATGCGTGTAAGATCCTCTTTGTATTTCTCTCTCCCCCTCTCGCAC
>JZKD02S0914666.1:14326-26233 GCA_000966675.3 Picea glauca
GATTGGACACTTTTGGCAGCAAGGCCGAGTTATTGAGGGTTTCAGCCTTCTATTGGAGCATGGCATTCTTCAGCTAGAGAGTTTGGCATTCAGATCTGCTTGTATTGATCTTCATATCTCATTCAACCTTTGGAGGCATCTTTTGTATTAGCGGGAGCATTTTGTAGCAGCTCTTATCCATTGTCTATCTTCTTGGTCATCTGTTGAGCATTCCAGATCGGCATCTTCATTGTAGCAGGTTTCTCTATTTTATGAATAAAGAAGAATTGAGATGTTTTGGCTTGTCTATCTTATTGCATATGGTTGAGGTATGTTCCATGGTTATCTCTTTCTATTATTTGCTACATACACATATATAAACATATCTAAAAGGTAGATCAACAAAGTGTTTGACGAAATACCTCACTCAGAAAAAGTTTTAAAAAGACACCAAAACAGTGATGATCCTTGCATAATGGCTTGGGATCATTACATATTGTGGGTGGGAATCCCTCCTACGGACTTAGAATTTAAAGGCTCTAATCATGCATGTAGAAAATGACCATTTCAAAGGCATTTACTCTTTCTTATTCTCCCAACACAAAACCACACATTCATGCAATACAAAGGTGTAAATGAGATTCAGTGAATCTACCTTAATTCCTTCATTTGATGTCGATCCCTTTTCTTTCACTCACTCTTTGATTGCAAGCCTCCTCCCAAAGCTGACCTGCATTCACACATGAACAAACAAAAAGCTGCGAACATGCATTTCATATACTAATTGATGGGTTAGTTGTGACAATATCATAAGATAAACATTCAACTCAAAAACATGATATGGCGAGACGGGAAAAGTATTCATTTTTGTATTAATCTTCACAAGAGTAAACTTACAATATTTGGTCGGCACTGCTCCTCGAAACTGGTCCTGGGATCCTCTTCAACTGTCCTCCAACTTCTTTTCTCTATACTTCTTTTTGCACAAGGATGGCTAAAGGTTGGGACAAGGGGAATGCTCAATTGGGTATAGTATCTTTACTATGATTTTCCTCCTTTCAAATGGGACCCTTACTCCTTCTTTTATAGGCTAGAAGGAGCTAGGTATTTATTCGAATGATCGGTCATGCATGGCCAAAAGGTTTAGTTAACTTGCCCAAAGCGATGTGTTCTGTCAGCAACTTTCCTTTTTCTGTGCTTTTGTAGGTACACACGGGATGTATTGGGGTAGCTAGCATGTACACATGTGCAGTAATGGAGCAGGGCCCGTGGGCCTTTATAAAGGGGGTTTCTAAGAAGAGTTGTTCAGTAGTGTTTTGGCAAAGAAGGAATCTGAGATGGCCTAATTCCAGGTAAGTATGTCTGGTGCAAATTAGGGTTATAACAAATGCCCTCTAATGTGTGAGGTCAGAAGAGCATCTAATGACCAAAATACATTATCAATATTTATCAACGTACGAAACCAGTGAGCCCAGGGACCAGAATTTGGGAGGTGCCATCTGTAAAAATAAAAATTGTCTCTCTGAGGCGGGCATACCCATGCTCGAGATGAAATAAAATCATGGCTACCAATCAAATACATTGTAGATCCATGTCATATAACTATATAAAGTGCAACCGTGAGCAATACACAGCGGATCTACATCTCAAAATCAAAAAGATATACATGTATAGTATCCATATTATAGAATCTGATAAGGCCTGATGACCGGAGATGAGGTCTTCAGAGCTCGAGAAACAACTTCAAAATCTTCAAAACTCGGGTAGGAGTGTAATATGAGTGTACAACTTCACTACCCAAAGGTCTTCGACAGCTCGTTGGTCATGGACTAGAGAATCTTTGATGATCAGACTGAAGGCTTCATTGATTTCAAACAAAGACTTGACTGGACTTTTGGGATGGCCGGGAATGAGGGCAAGAGACAAACTGTAGAGGGGTCGACTCAGGCTTGGTAAAAACTTCCCTTGGACAATAGCACGACAAATGATGAGACTCAGGCAGCATGGCATTGACATAAGTTCATGAGGCAGGAGGCAATGCAAACTCTCCATATGTTTGGAAGAATAACCAAATAGAGGAGGACACAACTCTATGTAGCGAGAACAACTTCCTAAGGTCATATTGAATCCCAGAGATTGAAGAAAAAATGAAAGGATGTGCTTTGTCCAAGGGCGACTCATTATGTTGCCAATAAAAAGAAAATACTTTTCCCTTCCTCTTTTTGGGGTATATTTGATTTTTTTGTCTTTTTCAATAATTTTGGAAGAAGAATAAAATTATGCTACGTTACAAAGGAGGAATTAGTGTCACAAACATATGAGTTTGAGGCGCAAGGACAAGAATGATGTTCAAAGAAAGGACACTCGAAAAAAATCCCTCCTGGGGCCAAAGGTGTCAAGACGCAAAGGCAAGTGCTACAGGGCTTGCGTATAAGGCATGTTTCAGATGGTTTGGTTGAGAGCAACATGGAGCCGGAATTAGGCCAAAGCCGTGGGTATGCAACTATGATTAATAAGACACTCAATGGTAATGCCCTTCGATGTAAGTTTAACGAGCCCAGAGAAGGTAAGCTCGACGGTTTTTCATATTTGCAGAGTCTAAAAAAACGTAAAAGGAGATTTTGATGGGGTAAATTTTTCGAAGGTAGTATATTTGGTTCAAAAAAGGGGTAAAATAGCACCGACAAGACGTCTATTCAAAACCATTTTAACAAGTGTGATAAAGACAAGATCACTCGACAATTTTTTCATTTTTAAGGAGTCTAAAAAAAGCTTAACTATGGACTCCATCAGGAATGTTCTTCTGGACCATTTTAACGAGTGTGAAAGAATAAGGCCACTTGAAGATCTTTTCAATTTTAGGGAGTCTGAAAAGAGATTAACTATGGACTCCGTGGGGGTTCCTTTTTCGTAAATTTAGTCCCTCAGGCCCGAAAAAGGGTTAAAATTTTACCTGAGGGTACTCTTCTAGATATCTGAGGCCTCTAGAGTATACCTTTGTTCATACAGTTGACCATATGAACCGAACAAGAGGTAAACTACCATCGGATAGACGTGACTTCAAATTTTAGTTTAACGAGCGTGAAAGGCCACAATATCACTCGACAATCTTTTCATGTTTAGAGGGTCTGAAAAGGGCTTAAAAGAAGACCCATTTTGTTTTGGGAGTCCCAATGGTGAGGTCAAGAGTGATAAGGAATCATGAAAATGAGGCTCAAAATCGTAATCAGGAAAAAATAAAAGGGACTCTCGAGCCTATAGTCATTAGTGATAGAATGGACACCATAATTCAACCAGGATCTACCTAGGGCATCCATGTTACGGTAAGCTCTACCACCAAATTACGACACTTCTAGAACAATAATAATGGGTCTATGTTGCAACTTGGTGGGATCAATAATATGGAAAAGTGGAAAAGACAACGAGATGCAAAAAGTGAGGTGTAATCCTAACTTAAATGCGACGAGTTGGAAAAAATGACTTTTTACCAAAGGACTGTCAAAACGCCCCAAATCTCAAAAACAAATCCCAATACCCAAAGAAATACTTCCCGTGACCATCCAAAGAAGACTCTTGACCTAAGTCTGAGAGGGTTCTGAGATGAGGCTAAGAGGGTTCTGAGACGAGTAGAGAAAAATTTTACCTCGCTCACTCGCACAGTCCCCATGGAAGAGATTGAGGATCTGCCACCATCTATGCAGCCTCACGTAGTGGGGGCACCATGGAAATGGGTCCATCTTTTTTAGCGTTTGGAAAACGCCATTGATTATTACAATAGGGCCCACAAGCCCCATCCTTAGTTAGGCTGGACTTTTCACGTGCTGAGGGCACTACTTGTATATTTTCTGAGGGCATAAGCCCCATGACTCGTTACTGGTTTAGGCGCTTGCGCCTACCTATGCAATCTGATGATTTTGATATTATATATGTATTTTTATGTCTTTTATGTCTTATGGATTATATTTTCCTTTAAAAATGTATTTACATGTGCATGTGTATGTCTTTCTTATATGTGTGTGAGATGCCAATCTAATATTTGATTAGCTAGAGTATCTGTGACTTGATTTAATCTCCTAGGAACATGAAAATATGTAATATAATCAAAGCTTCATTCTAAGAGACATACCCTAAGGAATCGTCGATGTAAAGTAGGGTCATGAACACAGTAGACTTTATTTAAATAAGACACAACCAGTTGAGCATCTAAATAGAACTGGAGGTGAGAGATACCAAATGACAGAGCATCACGAAGCAACTCAATAACTGCGTTGTATTCAATGAAATTGTTTGTGGTGTCGCCTAAACATATACCTCCTGAAGATAATAACTAGCCCTGAGGTGTAAAAATTACCCAAGTTGCGGAGGCAAGCCTCCAAGTGTATCAACTAGCACCGTCTGTGTACCTAATGAACACCTATGATTCACTTGACATCTGCCATAGTGAAAAAAGATAACATAAAAAATGACACATCCATAAAACCAAAACAAACCAGAAATTAATAGTACAAAGACTATACATATGCTACAAAAAGTTACCCAAGGTGACCTACCTATGAGTAATACTTCTTGAGGTAGAGCCCATTTCTAGGCTCCGCCAAAGTATTTCCCTCAAAGTCTACCAGACGATAAGCGCCCTTTTTTAGAACCTCTTTTACGATGAAAGGTCCGAACCACATGGGTTTGAATTTGCCTGCCCCCAGGGAGTCCTTATCCTGGTCATAGACCAGGACAAGGTCACCTTCAGAGAAAATCCGAGGACAAACAGACCGATCATACTGACACTTGACTTTTTGTTTGTGAGCCTCATTGGCCAGGGCCACATCACGACACTACTCATTGAGTTGCTCAAGGTATAATAACCGCTTTTCATGTGGAGAAGTGTCTAGCAGTAACTATACTGCCAACGTTAGGGACAAGATTTGACATTCAATAGGCGAGACTGCTTCTATCCCATAAACGAGATGAAAAGGTGAGAAATAAATTGTAATATTAATAGACGTTCGGTAAGCCCATAATGTCGAGTATAACATCAAATGCAAATTTGACATGGACGAATTGATCGTTCATTGTAGGATGGTCTTAAGAGATTTATTTACATCTTCCACCTGACCATTCGCTTGGGGGTAGTAGGGTGACGAATGTTCTTGCCACAACCCAAGATTTGATGTTAATTCGGTCATCATTTGGTTCTGAAAGTGACTGCCATGGTCAATGACAATCTCTCTCGGGACCCCAAACCTTGTGATTATCTTGTTGAACAAAAAAAGAGTTGCAGTTTCTCCATCATCTTTAAACGTTGGCATAGCTTCGACCCACTTCATGAAGTAGTCTACGACTACAATGATATAACAGTGCCCCCTTGCTGAAGGAGGGTTGCATGTAGTGTAATCAATCCCCAACTTGGTGATTGGACCAACTGTGATGACAGGAAACATGGGAGCGGGATGTGCCCTCATCTTCTGAGAGAAGATCTGACATGGGTGGCACTTCTTGATCGATTATATACAATATTTGATTAACGTTGGCCAGAAGTAACCAGCTCGTAAAATCTTTTGGGTTGTTTCCAACCCAGACAAATGACCGCCACATGCTCTAGTATGGCAGTCATTAAGCACGATAACTTCTTCTTCATGAGTGAGACATCGGCGAAGGATGCAATATACACCTTGGCGATACAAAGTGTCATTGAGTATGAGATAGTTCTTAGCCTGATGGGGTATACGACGACGCTCATCGCGAGAAGAAGAGGTGGGGCACTTCAAAGTCTGGAGATAGAAGAGTATATCTCCATACCATGGATCTAAAGATGCGATCAAAAACATGTCTCCTCTAATAGGAGACTCTTCAGGCATAACCTCACTGGATTCAACCGGAAGTTTCAAGATGAGTTCCGCAAAGACCAGTGACTTTTTGGATTTCGCCGAAACAAAATCTAATTCAAATTCCTAGAGGACAACTATCCATCTACTGATCTTCCTACCAATGACGCATCGTGTTGATACGTATTTAAATGGATTCACAACGGCAATGACAATGGTCTTGTGAAACAAAATATCATGACAGAACCGTTGAACAGCATGAACGGCTACCAATGTCGGTTTTTCAATATGGGAATAATTGAGTTCCGGTCCAACCAGGCCTCGGCTCAATTAATAAATCACATATTATGAGAGGAAGTCATCCTCCTAAATTAAAACCATACCGATAGTCGACTCTGCCGCAGCCAAATACAATAAGAAATCTTTGTTATAATTAGGTGGCCGGAGCAGAGGGGCAGCCGTGAGGGCATGTTTCAATGTGTTGAAGGAGTGTTGAGCGACTTCGTCCCAATGAAAAGGGACATCTTTCTTTAGCAAACGCATAAATCCCTTTGTGATCTCGGCATAGTTGGCTATGAAACGCCTCAAAAATTTCGCTTTTCACTGTAAACTTTGAAGTTGAAGGATTGTACGTGGTGGAGGAAACTAAAGTATTGCCTCCACCTTGAGAGGATCGACCATGATCCTTGTTGTTGAGACTATGAAACCGAGCAGTCGTCTTGACGTTATGCAAAAGATGCATTTGTTTGGATTCAAGCGAATCTGGAAGTAGCGACATCACTCAAAGATAAGTCAAAGGTGTGTAGGATGATCCATTCTCTTGTGAGATCGTGATGCCGAATCATCTAAATAGGCTTCGACTATATGCTTGAGATCATGGAAAGAAAAATACATGGCTCGCTGGAAGGTAGCTCCAGCAATTTTGAGACCAAAAGGCATCTTACGATAGGCAAATGTACCCCATGGACAGATGAAATTTTTTTTGTGTTGGTCTTCGGGTTTGATCTGTATCTGATTATATCCCAAAAAACCATCCATGAAAGAAAAATCCTCGCAACCGGTGCATTCATCCACTATCTGGTCAATGAATGGTGTGGGAAAATTATCTTTTGGATAGGCTTTGCTCAAATCACAAAAATCCATACATACGTGAATCATGCCCTATTTCTTGTTGACCGGCACAGGATTTGACACCCATTGGGTCAAATGGACAGGATAGATAAAACCTGCTTTGAGAAATTTCTCTACTTCAACCTTAATAGTTGTTGCTTTCCTGAGATTAACTGGACGAAGATTCTGTTGAACTGGCTTGGAATCAAGATAAGTTGTGATTTCATGTTCGACTATTTTTGGATCAATGCCTGGCATTTCCTCATAAGACCAGGAAAAAACGTCGCGAAATTATGTAAGTAAGTCTATGTAGATTTGAATCTCTTCAGGGGAACAGTCATCTCCAACGAAAACATTCTCCACGACGCCAAGGGTTCTGGAGATATTAATCTGTATAGTTTCAACTATTGTTTCCATATTACCCTCGGCATAAATCTCATGTGTAGCCAAGGGATTAATAGGAAAAGACCTATCTCCAGTCATAGTCCAAGTGAATTCCTTTTCTTTGATTCTGCTTAACTATGGGAGGAAGTATGATCTGTGATCGAGATCGTCCCAGGGTTTTTCTGAACTAGTCATTGCTTCAATGATTGCTTCGTATGAGGGCAAGACTAAGTCTAATGAATCGGTATCAGCGAGGGAACCTTTATCCCCAATAGGCTCTGGAATCAGATTGGATTAGTGTCGACTGAATCTTTCTAGACTAAAGAGTACATTGCTTCTGTCATGGACAAGGGCATGGACATACCATGGTGCCCTATCCCTTCCATCGTGGCTGATGGGGAAGGAAGAATCCACAAATCGTTGAAGTAAGTCATGTGAAACGACGAAACTTGGAAAATCTCAACCTTATGGTGGTCATATATGAACTTGAAATCGCCTTGAGGAGGTGGGTAATCGAAGGTACCCATCAAAGGTGGGCACAAAACAACCCCTACGTTGACGATGCCTGGTTGAGTATTATCAATCATCGGGACCGTGGATGCCCCCAATGAAGGGTCAGGGTGGGAGAAGGACAATTGATCAATGGTCACGATCTGACCCTCGTGTGGAAACAACAAGACCCGGAAAACTATAGCAACCACTGCCTGCATGGCATAGGTCCAACTCCTACCTAACAAGAGATTGTAGTTGAGGGATGCGTTGACTACTTATAGCTTGACGCACACGATCTTCCCTCCTAACTACATGGGGAAAGAGGGGATGATTCCATGTGGTCGGAACGAATGACTATCAAAAGTGGTAAGAAGAGTAGGTGATGGAGACAAAACAGGCTGGCCAATGGCTTTCCAACATGACAACGACATGAAGCATGTCAAGGCACCCTCATCAACCACCGTGCGGAAAATGTTCAGAGTAAAATTTTTCATGGGGTAAGCCACTACTATCTAAAATGCTACGTGGTAAGGGAGATGAGGTTTTAAGTCAGTTGTATCCGGCATGATTGTACCCGGATTACAAGTCTCGGGAGATCCTAAAGCAGCTAACACAACTTTCCTTTGGGAAGGGAAGCTTTGGAGGACCTCCAAAGAGGACATCGCACAAGGGGTTTGAGACAAATCCTCCACCACAGAATAGTTATGGGTGGCCCTTGCGTTTGGGTTGTGAGAGGCTTTCTTGAATGCACCTTTTCAAATGTGTGTCATTGTTTCGCCCAAATTCTTCTTGATCTAGAGAGGAAGAGATGGGATTTCAACTTCTTTACCTTTCTTAGAGGTGCTTGGCTTACTATAGTCATGTGCTCTAGTCGATATAAAAGAATCACCTTTCATCATATACACATTCGCGAATGTAGGATTGTTCAAAGACAGAGAGGGTACTTGACTTCCCCCTTCTGCGCTTATAGAGGATTTGATTAGGTTTTTCCCATGTTGAAATGGATTCGTTAACACAGTAGGCTGCTGCTGTGACACAAACGTTTGGGCCTCTGCAAGCCGAGGGCACTGGTGGGTCGGGTGGTCTTCCGCGCATAGGTTACATAGATACTTCACCTTTCATTTCTCGATTTTTCCCCCACCAGCATTATTAGTGGGTTTCTTATCCCACTTACCCTTCTTACATTGTTTTTTCTTTCCATCAGGTTGTTGGGTGGCCTTCATATTTTTCGATTACACACTATGTACATCCGACGTTTGGGTAGGGGGAGTAGCCGAAACAGTAGTTTGGTTGGTTGTTGTGTGTTGTATAGACAATTGCTGCAATTGTTTTTTCAGTTGTTCAGTGGGATTTGTTTGTGTTGAACCTACAATACCAATGGAATGTGGTCCAACTCTATGTCTGGTTTTATCAATTATGGATCATGGTGCATCTGGAAAAATCTCATACAGTAAGCCAGACTGAGAATAAATTAGCTCAAGCTGTTGATCTCTCATAATGGCATCTTCTTCGTAAAACACTCCCGACGTTGCGACATATTTGGATAGTTGTGGGGCCAAAGAATTAAGGAACCACTCAAGAAAGAATGTTGATGGGACTGGTACCTTAATCAAACTCTTCTGGCGTCTCCATTCTCGGATGTGATAAGAGATATGGTCTACTTTAGTCTCTTCGAAATTGGCCAGCAATTGTGCCAGCATCGTATCTCACAGGTAATTGGAAATGGTTTAGGAATGCCATTGCCAATTCTCCAAAGGAAGAATATCTCGAGCGGTCGAGCTCGATGTACCATTTTGTAGCACTCCCAATGAGAGTGTGTTAAAACAATCACAATTGTATGAAGTCATATTTCAACGAATTAGACAAGCACCAAAGATGGAAGGTGGGCACATGATCCCTTGGATCTTCGTTAGGCTTGGCTTCAAACTTTGGTATGTCCGAAGACAATTTCGTTGGCATAGGGGGCCAATGTGGATCGTGACAGATGGGGTCATTCAACAACCTTGTCAAGTTTGGCAAATGTAAGGTTGCCAAGAAAGGTAGTTTTGGTTGTTGTTGATGATAACCATGGAAAAAGAAGCCTGGAGTTTGACTAGCACCAGGTTGTCAGGAAAAGTTGGGTTATTGGCCGGGTTTCTGGTAAAAACCATGGCCATGACCAGCGTACAGATTTTGCATTTGAGGAGACATCATTGGTTGATTCCTGAAATAGGACATAGATGGTTGCACGTGCATTACATTCAGAGGAATTTGGGAAGGGTTACCCCATGCCGATACCATGGGCATAGGTATTGCACCTTGCCCAGGGTTCCATTGGTTGTGAAAAGAATTTCCCCAGATCGGCATTCCTGATGACGGAACTGATCCTTGCTAAGAATTCCAAGGTCTTTATGCAGAAGAATCTCCTGGGTTTGCCTCCTGTGTAGGAATAGTACCCTGCACAGGATTAGGGTGGTGATAACCGAGCTTGCCCCCAGTTGGGAAAGAAGCTGATTAGAAAGCATTGTTACCAAACGCATCAAACAAAGAAAACAATGTTGACCCTACCAACATATTATGAGAAGGTGGTCCTTGACTCCCTACTCCAAGTGAACTATGGTGTGTGTTTGGCTCGACGAATTGCTGGTGGGTACCGTCGAGCGAAGGGGATGAAGGGGGTATATGACCTCCCCCGTAAGGGAAAACATTAAAAGGAGTTGAATTTCCCTCCATGGTTCCTTGCAGAGGAGCGTTAGAGCACCCTGCTCCCAGACCTAAATTTTGTAAAGTGGAGTAGGATAGTACAGGTCTTGTACCTGAGCTAGGCATCCTGTATGAGAATGGAGGGCTTGCCGCACTCTGTGTGAAAGGAGTAGTGGCCGCTGCCAAAGACAGGATCGAACCACTGCTTGAGGTAAAGGCATTGGAGACCATGGTGGCTCAGACTGGTGATGGTGGATTAGGAGGTGGAACACCCCCTGTGGTGACAGTTGTAGTGGGAATAGAATAATTCCCAGAAAAAAGTGGCAGCATTTTTTTCCATTACTGCGTGTGACACTGTCTGGCACCCGTAAGGATAAATCTGTACGATGATGGGCACCGAAAGATTAGTGGTTGGAGATTTGGGTGGACCGAGAGCTACTGCTCCAAGGTCTGAAATAGTTGGTTCCTCCAGATGTTGGTCAGGCACAGTTTCCTATGACCCGGTCACTTCAAAAGACCCTTGTTGGTCGAGCTTTTTCCTTAGTGGTGGAGGGGGTGGCTCCAGTGTAACTGACAGCAGGCCAAGAAGACTTCTTGACCAGCAGAGCTCATGATCCTCCACTATGTGTGAAGATCAAAGACACACTAGGGCATTCTATTCATTCAAAAACAACATACACTGGAAAAAAGACCCTACAAGATAAAACAAGAAAACACTAAACTAGTTTGAAGAACAGTTACAACAACCAACACTAGAGAAACTTACCAGTGCAAGTGAAACCTGAACACAAAAGCACCCTCCAGGTATACTCTGCAAAGTGTGGCCCGATGTTTTTCCTAGGTACCACAGTATACCCCCGCAATCACCTGTGTATGTCTCTAAAAAAGATAGGAAACTAGGTTGCCAGCGCAAGAATAGTCACCAAGAAAGTACAGTCGACAGTCGGGTAGACCACAATGAGCAGGGTATCGAGCCCGAAACCTATCAAGGGTATCGAAAGCAAGTGGTCTGGAAGACAATTGAGGACCTCGAACGGATTCGAGACCCACGAAGCTCCATGGAAAATGCAATTGACAGAATCCTAAGACAAACCCTCTATATGTGTTCTCCACTACGATTGGTCCAAATTTGGAGGGGTTATCTCCACTACCTTTCCTCACGCAACCTCATGTTTAGCCCTTGTGTTAGAGGGGGGTCTCAGATAACTTTCACAATACTGGACTTTTAACACTCCCTAACACAGACTCTTATGTATGTTTTGCAACCTTGAAGAGTTTCCTCTCCAACCTAAATCAAGGCACTAGCCTAGACTAATTGATGGACCCTACAAACATAAAGTCTAGTTGATTTTAATTAATCGTTAATTTTTTATGGCTTGTCTTAATTCAAAGGTTATGAAAGTGCATCTAATGATGTTTTAGAGACGAAATAAAAATAAAC
>JZKD02S0914666.1:48631-69299 GCA_000966675.3 Picea glauca
TTAAACGGTATGTCACTCATCCCTCTTTAGTTAGTAAATTCAATATCTAAAACTTAAGGAAAGCGTCATGTTCTGGTGTGTTTTGTTCTAGATATAGGTGGATATAGGGAGATCAATTAGTGTCTGCACCTACCGATTAGTCCGATAACACCCGTTTGGGTAAGTTATTACATCAACTTCCCTGGGTCTTAACGTTTGAATACGATCTCTATTTTAGGAAGACGATAACCCATTGGAAAGATCTAACCGATAAGAACAATTTTCAACTGACCCAAAAGAGTTCCCTTGGGAGTCACATGGGCCCCAAATCCCCAAAAAACGTCGTTTAGGGCCTCAAAATGGCCCCGGAAGTTTGGAACCTAAAAAAACTGTCGAAAAACTGCTAAGGTGGAAAACTGTTTTTTGAGCCATTGGAATAGGTGGGTGGCCACCAATATCCACCTGGATCAGAAAACCTTAAGATGTAATTGGTTGGTCCTTTGTATTCAATATTTTATCATTAACTTTTGGCATTTCATGTTAGTGCAATGATTGTGGGTATTCCATTACGGTCTATGTGAAGGAGAATGACGTCCAAGCCATTACGGTCTATGTGAAGGATAATGACGTCCAAGAATGATTAAAGGGTTTCTCCAAAACACTTTCTTGAAGTAATGTGCTTCTACTCCTATTTTTTAGCTTCTTGTCGATATTTTTATAATGAGCACACAAAGTGTAATGTTTATTTCTCATGGCTTAGTGTCATTGGTTTCAGGTTATAACTCTTAGCAATTTCTGTGAGGTTGTATTAATTGTTTCCATGTTGTTGTTGTTTTCCTTGTCCCACGAGTTTTCGTAGTTGATCACTAAGTTCCAATTATATATGCACTTGAGTTATTCAAGCTACCTTACAGAGGCCTAATCATATGAATCTACCTAGTTCGCAACGACCCATAAGTTTCCACCCTTCCATGGCTTCGACATGATGTCCATATTTGCGCCACATTTCCATTGCCACCTTCATCATCGTGATCTATCATACCACTTGTATTGATTAATAATATTCATTAGGTGTCTATATTTATGGTATATTAACTTCCTAATGATGATATCACAATTGGCAAACTCCCATTCTCTTTGTTTCATCTTGTTTGTTGATCTTCCTTAGATTCAATGATGGTTATATTTTCTCCCTTTCTTACAAAACTGGACTCCACTTAGTGTTGGTCATTTTGGTTTCATGTGTCTCCTCTTCATCTTCTCTTATAAAACCCTAAATAGTGGAGAGTAACATATGCTTCAATAATAAAACCAACTAGCTTGCAATGGTCTCTAATAGCATAATTCTTAATAACGTTGGCTTGACATAATTCTCAATAAGGTTCACTACATGATTTGAATCATAGGTTGGTCATGTCATTTTTTTACACATTGATACCTTTCCAATGGTGCAAGAAACACCTCAATTAGAGTTCATATGCAAAATTTATGCCTCCTACAAGTTAACCTACCATGTTGACCACCATTACTCAAATGTATGGGGATAGCCACATGTGGACTTTCAAGAAGATTCTAGAAGGTCTAAACCCCGTGACTAATTGAGGGTTGAGGAAGTCGAAACACTAACCCTAGATGGCTATTGGGCTATGTTAAATACCAAGCCACTAGAAGCAGAAGGGGTTCCATTCTTTAGTAATGTACTTGTTCTAAAGTTGAGAAACAAATATAGGAGCGGTATTTTGAGAGCATAATAGAGGAGGGGGGAGATTCTTTAGCAATATTTCAGGCTATAGTGTCATAAGAAACTCCATAGTGAGTTCCCATTCCTTTGTATTTTCATTTTGATAACTGTAGAAAAGAGAGTAGAGCATAGACCTCACCTTCGAGTTGGGTTTTCTCACGTATCGATATTTCTAGGGTAAATCTTTTGTTTATTTGTGTGGATGGTGTTCTTTCATTTTTGTGTTATTTTATTTTCATATTTCGGTTATTTTCTATAAAAAATAGAGAAACAATGATGCAGGAGCATCTCTCCACGTCAGCCAGCCAGCTGCGTCAGCGCATGCACTCAAGGCTGAAGAGAGGCGCAACCCTCGTCTTCAGTTTTGAAATTGAATGTAATTTAATGTTTTAGGTTGTTGAGCCGTGAAGTTGTGCCTTTGTGCAAGCATTAGAGTAGGTAGGTCTTTAATGTTTGTAAGGCTGAGATCTAGATATAGATTCTGGACTAGACAACCCATTCAATGTAATTGAATAGGGTAGGTAGATTGGAGGGAAGCGCTCGAATAGCCCCTCATGTAAAAGATCAATTGTTATCTCATTTTAGAGGGAGTTGTAAGAGAAGAGAAGGAGCTGAGACTTTGATATAGTCCATGCTCAGGAACACCTTGGAAAAAAACATGCATTTGCCATTTAATACAAACAACAGTTTTTCCTGCATATTTCCTGTGTTGAATGAATGTTTGTGTGTGTTCAATTTATGTTGTAGATGTATGCTAGAAATTTGCAGGGAGTTGTTTTGATTTTAGGCTTGAGAGGTTCTTTGTGGTTTCACGCCAGGAGGGCGTGACAGAGTATTGCGGTCTCTGGATACCAGTGCATAGATGCACTTCTAAACTCTGTGGAGTTAGACAAAGATGTGCCAGGTGGGCACAGAAATTGGAATCATCAATTCAGAGGAAGACCTGTGAGGTTACTGAATACCTTAGAGGCAAGGCTGTGGAGAAGAACACAGTTGCAGACAGAATCTCTGAGGATTTTTGTAAAGCTCTACCAACTGGGCATTGAGCAGGTGCAAGGGAGTGCATAGAGGAACTCTGTTGTGAATTCAG
Organism: Picea glauca; assembly: GCA_000966675.3. Lineage (NCBI taxonomy): Eukaryota > Viridiplantae > Streptophyta > Pinopsida > Pinales > Pinaceae > Picea > Picea glauca. The sequence continues at coordinate 51,442 of JZKD02S0914666.1, forward strand.
AAGAAGACAGAAGCTCTAAGGATTTCTGTGAAGCTCTACCAAGTGGGCATTGATCCAGTGCAAGGAGTGCATAGAGGAACAAATCTATTGTAAGTTCATTGGAAGCAAGAATCATCTGAGAATTCTTGATACTATGCCAAGTGGGCATTGAGTAAGTGCTAGAGTGCACAGAAGGAACTCTTTGAGTTCAGAGATTGAAGAAGAGTCCATAGAAGGATCTTCACAGGGTTGTTGAACACCCTGAAAGACTCAGCAATAGGTTGCTTGAGCAGACAGAGTGCCAGGAGGGCATCATATTTCTCCATCTGAGGGAGAAGGAAGAAGGAATTATTTTCCTTAGAGGTCTAAGTCTCATAGAAGCTCAGAAGAGGCAGCGCTTTGGGGTACAAAGACTCTACAGGAGCGCAGAAGTCAGTATCCTTCAAGGATTTGGCACCAAAGCTCAGGAGGAGTAGCGTTCATATGCGCAGGTGAGGATTCAAAGTTGTGAAGCTCACAGAGAAAAGGAACAAGGTCTAGGCCTTTGAACATTTGGAATTCTTCCAAGTGTTGGAAGAAAAGTGCCAAAGCTCAGGAGGACCAATAGCTGTCGTCGGATCAGCTGAGAAGATATATACCATTCATGATTTCACGCCCAGAGAGCAACAGGAGGAGCACAAGAGCCGAAGAGATTCTGAGCCGTTAGATCTTAAGCTAAAACTCGACAGCCGTTGGATCTGTTGAGAGTTGCACGAGATTTAAACCTCGCAAGCAAAAGCGAAAGTCCCGAAGGGGTTGTATCGGGATATCGGCGTTTGAGAGTTCGGGAGTCTGGAGGACGAAAGTCCGGGCACTCGACATCAGAAGTCTTGAAGAGGCGAGATTAGATCTGAACCATTCATCTGGGAGCAGACACGTGTCGCAAGATCACCCATATCGGGGATTTGGACATCGGGAGTCAGAGAAGGAAGTCTCTTGACTTCACGAAGTGGCGAAGTCACGAGAAGATTGGGACCATCCATCTGAGAAAGACAGGTGGCAGAGATCAAAGGATCTCGCGAAATTCATAGGTTTGCAAGGTGAGAGCCCAGGATTTGGGTGCTCCAAGTTGCGAGTAGCGAAGTCGCGAGGAGCAAAGACAGTCGTTGGATCCAGGTCGTGGGAGGACCGTTGGATCAGAACCTCATCACGCGTATCGTGCATTTGGAGGTTTGGAGGTTGGGAGGACCTCGTCTCAACATTAGAAGTCGTGAAGTGCCGAGAGCCGAGGCATGAGTGTGGACACATGGCAGAACCACAAGGTGGGGCCCGCATGATTGGCAGGTGAACATGCATCTCTTGGAGGAAGGAGTCAATACTCCATTGACTTCTCGCGTCTCGGGGATTCGCGAGATAAGAGCATGAGAGCTCGACATTGAAACTCGTGAAGCGATGAGTAGTGAGAGGAGATAGCATTAAGCCTAGCCGATGTTCACACACGGAGGCGCTGACAGAAAGGAGCCATAACCATTTCATGATTTCGGGTCTCGCGGGATTGGAAAGGAGGAGTCGGGAGCTTCGACTCGCGAACTCGCAAGATTGTGAGTTGTGAAAAGCGCCGTTGAAATTGGGCCTTGGTCATAGCGCTGTGGTCGCTGGGGGAAAGGTAGAGCTCTCACCTAGTGTTGTTCGCACAATGGAGCTTCGCGAAAGGACCTGTGGATCAATTTGAAGAAGATTCCAGCAGGGACTCGAAGGAGTCTCTTTGTCTTATGAAGTGAATGAATGATCCTTAAGACCGGGAGGTCGCACAGAGACTTTGTCGAGGCAGAGGTGGAAGTCTGTGTCAAACAAGATAGAAATAACAAATCTAAGATCTAAGGAAATAAATCTACATAATAATGATTTCAACATATTTTAAGATCTGTTGCGATGAACTTTTCTAATGGAATATCCACGACAATTTACAGATCAATGATTGACTATGGTTAACAATGGTTTTATCATGGTTGATTATGTTCGACCATAGATAACCATAGTTGGACATGTTTGACTATGGTTTACTACAATCAACCATGTTTGAGCATGGTTTACTATGGTAGAATGAGGATGAATATCGCTAACTATGGTTGACCATGTTTGACAACATTTGGTTAACCATGTCTTACTATGGTTGATAATAGTTGACTATGGTTGACTTTAGTATTTAAGCATTTTCTACTATGGTTGACTTTGCTTGATTATGGTTGATTTTGGTTAACCATGTTTGAATATGCTTAATTATTCTTGACCATGGTCAACCATGGTTGAACATGTTTGAAGGCCATCCTTAACTCGATTGTTCATTTGGGCCATCAGATGGGAAAGCAATGAAGTCAATGGTTAACTTTTCATATCATTTGACTTATGTTGATTTTCTATGTTCCTCAATGGTTATGTCACATTGTGATGTTCTTTAAGGGTTATGTTGGATTGCAACATTCATCAAGGGTTATGTTTTTTGAATAAATTATTGTCATTTATGTCAAAGGAAAGTAAGTATTCAAATACAAATGTGACTTTAATAAATACAAAAGTGGAAAATTTAAGTGGAAGTGGAGTTTAAGTAAAACTAGAGTAAACATGAAAGTGGATTAAAAAAAAAGGTAAAAGTAAAAGTGGAGTAAACATGAAAATGGATTAAAAAAGGTAAAAGTGAAAGTGCACATAGTATTTGCACATAGATTTAAAACCCATGGTGGTATTTTACCCATGATATATTAAAAAGTGAATTAAAAATAAAAAATGAGGGAAAATTAATTATTATTTAACAAAAGTTGTGACTTTTCAAATGAACATGATTTTTCATGTAAAGCTTATGGTAAAGTATAAATGGAGGAGAAGATTATGAGAAAAAAAGTGTGTGTGGATGAATACCATTCAAGGAGCAACGATTAAGTATTAGCAAAGATAGGATATGTGTTCTAGCAAATAGATTTGACGTTCTAGTGAGAAAAACTTGTAAAGACATATCTGAGGCAAAAGTAGAATAAAAAGTAAGAAGATATAGTGAAGGCAGAGTGAGAGCAGAAGTAGAAAGCACAGAGAAAATCTGGTGAAATCATAAGTAGTGAGCACATTGCATATTTGGCAAAAAAAAAGGGGGAGTGAGTGATATGGTGAAAGAATAAGTAGCGAGAACATTGCATATTTGGTGAAAGAAATAGGAGCGAGTGATATAGAAAAAACAGAGGAGATCGAATTCTTTTGTAGTTTGGTGCCTACAAAAACCAGAGGGGATTGGTGTCTCATGTAGGTCAATGGTTACAAATAGCAGAGGGGATTGGTGTCTCTAGTAGATCGGTGCCTACAAATAGAAGAGGGGATCGGTGTCTCTTGTAGGTCGGTGCCTACAAACAAGAGAAGGGATTGGTGTCTCATATAGGTCAGTGCCTACAAATAGAAGAGGGGATCAAGGTCTCTTGTATTTTAGTACCTACAAAACGTAGTGGGGATCGATGTCTCCAGTAGGTTGGTGCCTACAAACAACAAAGGGGATTAGTGTCTCTTGTAGGTTAGTGCCTACAAACAACAATGGGGTTTGTTGTCTCCAATCGGTTGGTTCCTAGAAACATCTATAACCATAGATTGGTGCCTAAAATTTTATAAAAAGAAGTTTTTATGGTTTTCTCCCAAAAGGGTTTCCACGTTAAATATTGTCTCTTCTTTTTGTTACATTTATGTGATTGCTTCATTATGGTTTATGAATGTTAATAAGAAAAAGATAGACTTATATTGATTCACACCCCCCCCACTCTCAATATAAGTGTGTGCTAAAAAAATGGTATTAGATTCGGTTCCTTCATAAATGGTCTAACCACTGGAAGGTAGATTTCGAGAGCACAAATGGTCGGTTAGGAAGATTTCTGTACATATAGGGCTTTGTTGTTTGACTAAGAAAACCATACATTCTATAGTATAAGGATGTGAACATATCTAATGGCCCTTGGTTTTGATATTTGGAAACCATTCATGACTGGTTATTGTTGAAAAGTCAACAAGAAACATATGTCTAATTTACTTTTCCCTTAAATAAATTGGACAATAAATATTAATCTATTATCTCATAATTACTTGAAATAATTAACTGAAATGGAAAATTGGTTAACTATAGTAAATTTTAGTTCAAAGGTTGAAAGGTAAGACATGGGGGTGACTTGAAGTTGTAACAGAGTTATAAGTGTAGTTATGAGAGTTGTGAAGTAGTTTAACTTAGTTAAGTGAGTTAAGCCCAGTTGTACTAGTTGTAACTAAACTTACACTAGTGAGAGTTCAGTGGATTAATTATTAATTAATTCAAATGAGTGAACTCACATGCAACTGAAGATTCACCACGGTTAACTACATGCATGTCAGATCCAGTGGAGACCTAGTTGAGATAACAAGTGAAAGGGATAGTTTGGCTATCAGTTGTGATTTGAGTGAAGTGCACTCATGCAATCACACATGCAATGGATATGCTCATGAGCATGTGAAAACTAGGAAATTCGAATTCATTGTGAGAATTCTAATTGCATGGATTGTACAGAGGAGGCAGGTTGTCTGGAGACAAAAATTGGCACATGTATTCATTGAGTTTTGTATGACAGTGTGAGACGATTGTATTGTACTGAGAGCTCTTGGATTAGAGTTTTGTATGAGATTTTTTCATGATCCATGATATACATAATATATTATAGTGGGGTTTTTATCTTTACGCTTTCCCGACAAAACTTCTGTGTTATGTGTTCTTGATATTTCACTTTGTGATTGTGGTTTAAATTTCCACAAGAATATTAGTAGAAGTGATTATGTATTTAACAGTGGCATATAATTGTTAGATCAGGAGAATCACAGAAAATACATTAATTGTATTGAAATTTCTACATGGTATCAGAGCCACGGAGCCACGGAAGTGAGGTGCGAAAATAATAGTATTTTTGCAGGTCCCGTCTCTAGTAGTATGCGAACCTTAGTACTGAAAACTTTGCACATTTCTGAGAGAAGAAATTCTCACACCCTACTCAAAGGAGAGGTGAGAACCTCCATTAGGATTCTTGCAGGCTGCTCAAAGGAGAGGTGCAAACCTCCCTCACCCCACTGTGCATTACAGTGTGAACTCCCTCAACAAGTTCGCAAGATATACACAGGCGAGGTGCGAACTTCCCTTAGACTAGTAATTGGTCAACTGCAAACCTCCTAGGGCAAGAAGGATTGCAACAATTGAATTTGTTGTTGGATAAAATTCGAATTTGGAGAAGGTATTTCTTGGTGCTACAATTGATTCAAGATCGAAATGGCTTTCAATGGCTTGAGGTTGGAGTATGCACTCGAGGGTATCTCGAACTACATTGCTTGGAAGGAAAGGATGGAGGCAATACTCGAAGACAATGGCTTGAAGGAATACATTGACAAATATGTTCCTAAGACAGATGCGACAGGCACTGCAAATATTGATGCATGGAAAAAGAAAGTGGCAAAGGTGAGGAGGATTCTGTTGGAGGGAGTACGAGACCACATTGTCTCAAGTCTCCATGGGAAATCCACACCACATGCAATGTGGAAGGTTTTGACGGATCTATTCCAAAACAACAACAACCATAGGAAATTGACACTCAAAGATAAACTCAGGAAGATCAAGATGGAGAAGGGAAATGCCATTCCAAAATATCTCACGAAGTTTTTCCAATGTTGAGATGATCTTGAAAGTGTGGGAATAACAATCGTTGTTGATGATTTGGTGAGCTTGTCTCTCCTAGGACTTCCCAAGAGTTGGCACAGTTATCAAGACTCTATCAATGGAAGGGAAAATTTTCCACATTGGGAACGACTATGGTCGAATATAGTGCAAGAGGAGTTCAAGCGGAACACCAGAGATGGATCTTCATCAAAGCATGATGATGAAGAGGATTGTGCTTTGAATTCCAAGGAAATGAAAGGAAAAGGGAAGAAATTCCATTCAAAATCTGAGTCTAAAGTCAAGAAGCTACATTTCTCCAAAGTGGAGCGTTTTCACTGTCATGAACATGGGCATCTCGCTACTAACTGTCCGTAGAAGAGGAAGAACAAGACAGTTGTTGGAGAAGCAAAAGGTGAGGCTCTTGTCTCGCAATTTAAACTCGACTTCTCTTTGATAACATGCATGGCTTCAAGTGCATCGGGATTAGTGTGGTATTTGGATAGTGGCGCTTCCTACCACATGACAGGAGATAAAGAGTCTTTCAGTGACTTGGAGGAGAAATATCTCAAAATGCATATAGAGATGGGCGAAGATGGACGATACAGTGCGACTGGAATTGGTACCATTACCTTTCAGAGGGAGTCAGGTAAACCATTTCAATTCAAAAATTTTATGCATGTTCCAGGTCTGAAGAAAAACCTAGTCTCAGTCGCAATGTTGGAGGACAAAGGCTATGACGTTACTTTCAACGGTGGAAAAGCCTACCTGTGACATAAAGCAATGGGTCAAGCCAAGAAGATAGGGATTCAAGTTAAGAATCTCTACATGCTGGAGGTATATGGATGTGGTGCCATGGTGGGTAAGGTAGAAAAAGTGGTGAGACGGGATGAGGGTGAATTATGGCACAAGTGATTGGGCCATCTTCATCATGGAGCCTTGAATATCATGCAGAAAACATCTACTATACTTCCAAGGGGTGCACCCTAGGGAAGTATGTACAGCCCACCTTTCATAAAAAGGAGAATCGTGCTTCGATGATCCTGGAGAGAATTCACACAGACGTGTGTGGACCATTCTCGGTTGCTTCAATAGAAAAACATAGGTATTATGTTATTTTTGTTGATGACTTTTCTCATAAATGATAGATATTCATCATAAAGAAGAAGGATCAAACATTCTCAAAGTTTTGTGAGTTTAAAGCATTGGTGGAGAAAGAGTCAAGGAAGCAAGTGAAGGCTCTAGCGATAATGGTGGAGAATACATCTCTAAGGAATTCAAAGACTTCTACAACAGAGAAGGAATTCGAAGAGAACTCATAGCACCTCATAACCCACAGAAAAATGGGGTCGCAGAGAGAAATAATAGAATGATCGTGGGTGTTTAATGAGTGATGTTGCATGATCAGGGCCTACCAATGCATTTGTGGGTAGAAGCATGCAATACTGCGGTTTATGTGAAAAACCATTGTCCTCATAGAGTACTTGGCATGCGTACACTTGAAGAATCTTTCACTGGTAAGAAACCTGATGTTTCTCATTTTAAAAAATTTGGCTCATCTATTTATGTGCATGTGACCAAGGATTCCAGGAAGAAGCTGGAACCAACTGCTAAAGTTGGGATATTTTTGGGGTACACAGAAACACCCCAAAATTATCATGTGTATTTTCCTAATAGTAAGATTACTGTTATGCGACAGGATATAAAATTCGATGAGGGGAAATCCATGCGGTTGTCACTTGAGAGGGAGCTATACTTTCATGCAGAAGAGGAATAGTTGGTTCCCAAAGATGAGTCTCAAGATGTGAATTAGCCACATGAGGAGGTTCATGGAGTGGAGGAAACCACTCAAGTAGAGCCATCCATCAGAAATGGCAGAAAGCACACCACAAAAACTGATAGATTGAGACTATATGTTGCATAGAATGTAGGAGCCCCTACTTCACAATGCAGACACAGACAGTCTTCTGATCGATTTAATGGACACATGGCTCTCATGAGAAAATGTATTGTGACTAAACCATCTTCCTTTCAAGAAGAAGTGCAGGATCCCACTTGGGTTGATGCTATGGTAGAGGAGTATGAGTCCATTTTCAAAAACAATGCATGCGAAATTGTCCCAAGAACGGTCAATAAATCAGTGGTAGGTTCGAGATGGATCTACAAGGTAAAGCAAGTTGTTGATGGGAGTGTAGAGAAATACAAGGCCAGGTTTGTGGCCCGAGGCTTCTCACAGATCGAGGGGATATATTATGATGAGACCTTTGCACCTGTCACAAGGTACTCTTCCATAAGATCCATCCTTGCACTCTCAGAGTAGATGGGTTGGTGCATTCATCAAATGGATGTAAAAACTGTGTTTCTCAATGGGATCATTGAGGAAGAAGTGTACATTGAACAATAAGAAGGTTTTGAGACCTTTGACAAGGATTCGCATGTGTGCAGACTCAAGAGAGCATTGTATGAGTTGAAGCAAGCACCTCGTGCTTGGTACACTCGGATAGACAGCTATTTCACCGGATTGGGATTCACCAAAAGTGAAATGGATGAAAACCTATACCAAATTTTGGTGGAGGGTTAGCTCTTAATCATTGTTCTTTATGTTGATGATTTAATATTGACTGGTGATGAGAAGTTGATACACTCATGCAAGGATGACCTTGCAAAGGAGTTCGAGATGAAGGATTTGGACCTTCTTCATTATTTCCTTGGATTGGAAATATGGCAGCGAGATGGTGAAGTTTTTGTGTCTCAAGGCAAGTATGCAAGGGAGATACTAGGTAAGTTTCACATGGAGGGCTGCAAACCCATGGATACTCCTCTTCCAGGAAACTAGAGGAAAGAGGATGCTACTTCTAGAAAGGTAGTGGATGCTATTGCTTATCGACAGTTAGTGGGTTCACGAATGTATTTAGTGAACACAAGACTGAACATTTACTATGCGGTTAACCAACTAAGTCAAGCAATGGTTAATCCTACCAAAATCTTTTGGAAGGCGGGTAAGCATGTCCTGAGATATTTGAAGGGCACATCTGAGTATGGATTATGGTACAGATAGACAGATGAGGTGAAGTTGCATGGCTTCACGGATGCAGATTGGGTGGGCAACCCAATGGACAGAAAGAGCACATCAGGGGGGATCTTTAGTATCAAATCTACAGTTGTTTCTTGGTACAACAGGAAAAAAAGATCCATGGCACTTAGTTTAGTGGAAGCGGAATACATGGAAGCAAGTTAAGCTGCATGTGAGGCTATCTGGATGAGAAAGATATTGGTTGGTTTGTTTGGTTCTCATTTAGATCCGACAGTGATTCATTGTGATAATCATAGTTGCATTAAAATCTTGATTAATCCTATGTTTCATGACAGATCTAAGAATATAGATATCCGATATCATCATCTCAGAGATTGTCTGCAGCGGAAGATCATGTTGCTTCAATACATTCCTATAGAATATTAGGATGCAAACATTTTGATGAAGGCACTCACCAAGAGAAAATTCGAATATCATAGAGACAGGATTGGGGTGAAGGATAATCCCTTTCTTGTTGAGAGGGAGTGTTGAAAAGTCCACAAGAAACATATGTCTAATTTACTTTTCCCTTAAATAAATTGGACAATAAATATTAATATATTATCTCATAATTACTTGAAATAATTAACTGAAATGGAAAATCAATTAACTATAGGAAATTCGAGTTCAAAGGTTGATTGGTAAGACATGGAGGTGACTTGAAGTTGTAACAGAGTTATAAGTGTAGTTATGAGAGTTGTGAAGTAGTTTAACTCAATTAAGTGAGTTAAGCCTAGTTGTACTAGTTGTAACTGAACTTACACTAGTGAGAGTTCAGTGAATTAATTATTAATTAATTCAAATGAGTGAACTCACATGCAACTGAAGATTCACCATGGTTAACTACATGCATGTCAGATCTAATGGAGACCTAGTTGAGATAACATGTGAAAGAGACAGTTTGTCTATCAGTTGTGATTTGAGTCAAGTGCACTCATGAAATCACACATGTAGTGGATATTCTCATGAGCATGTGCAAACTAGGAAATTCAAATTCATTGTGAGAATTCTAATTGCAGGGATTGTACAGAGGAGGTAGGTGGTTTGGAGACAAAAATTGGCACATGTATTTGTTGAGTTTTGTATGACAGTGTGAGATGATTGTATTGTACTAAGAGCTCTTGGATTAGATTTTTGTATGAGATTGTTTCATGATCCATGATATACATAATATATGATAGTGGGGTTTTTAGCTTTACACTTTCCCGGTAAAACTTATGTGTTATGTGTTCTTGATATTTTACTTTGTGATCGTGGTTTAAATTTCCGCAAGGATATTAGTAGAAGCGATTTTGTATTTAACAATGGCATATAATTGTTAGATCAGGAGAATTGAAGGAAATATATTAATTGTATTGAAATTTCTATAGTTATACAACCCCAACAACTCCACCAAAAGATACGACCAAGAAAAAGGGTAGTGAAAATGATGTAAAAGCCATGAACACCATCTTATGTGGATTGTCAGAATCATATTTTGTCAAAGTAATGCATTGCAAATAAGCGAAAGAAATTTGGTACAAACTTCAAAACATCCATGAAGGCGATGACAAGGTCAAGAAGGATAACCTCCAAACTCATAGAAGACAGTTAGAGTGTCTAAAGATGAAAGATGAAAAAAATGTTGCAACTTATCTCCTTTGTGTGGAAGAAATTGTCAACACCATCAGAGGACTTGGTGAAACAATTGAAGAATCGATGATTGTGCAAAAGGTGTTGAGGTCACTCCCCTTAATATTTGATGCCAAAGTTTCATCCATTGAGGAAATAAAGGATCTTGATAAATTAACAAAGGATGAATTGCATGGGATCCTCATTGCATATGAAATGAGGAATGAAAAGGGAAAACCATCAAAAAGGGAGGAATATTTCAAAGCCTCAAAGAATATCAAGAACAAAGATAAAATATCAAGCGATTGTTTCAGTTGTGAATCAAACGCAGAGGAAGCAAATTTTGTGAGAAAACTCAAAAATGGATATGGAAAATACAAAGGTAAGTTTCCCTTTAAATACTTTAACTGTGGAAAAGCAAGACATTTTGTAGCTAAGTGTCCATATGAGAAAAACAAAAGTAGTGATAATGAAGAATATTATAATGTAAAGAACAAACATCATCAACACAAAAATATCCACAAATAGGACAAGCATGAAAAAAAAGAAGAACTCTTAGAAGTAGAAGAAGAGCCTCTATTCAAAAGGGGTCAGTGACTCGTCTAAAGAAAACAATGAAAGCAGTTTCGATAGTGATAGAGAAGAAACTCTCTTTATGAAAATCAAAACAAAGATTAAGGAAGACAAACAAATGATAGATTTAGAAGAAGAGGATAATATTGAAACAAATGGAGAAGTGGATCTTGAAGAAGAACTCATATGTTCCTTAAGAGAAATAAGGAAGCTAAGGAAAAAGAATTTGAAACAAAAAGAGTAACTGCAAAAATATGAAGAAGAGGATCATAATCCAAAATCCAAATGTCAAAAAGCCTTGAATAACCATAAAATATTATCATAAGCCTAAAATTTCAATTAGAATGGGGAAGAAGGACAAAAGAAGTGGTGAGAATCCAACCGAAAAAAAAGGGGGAAAATTGCAAAGAACTAGAATCTGAGATTGCTTCTTTAAGAAAGGATTTGGAAAAATCAATTTCTTAGTTGAACAAAAGCTTGAAGTTTGAAAAGAGTATTGGAATATTAGGTGATATCATCAATTGTAAAATTTCTCCATTCATTAAGGATGGTCTTGGATATGATTTTTTTTTTACCTCCCTACCTACACCCAGCCTTGCTACAACCAAGGAAGTTATATTTGTTGCAGGAGGAGTTCATATTGTTTTTCTAGAAGAACAACCTACTGTTGATTGTGTCAAACAAATTGATGTGAAATTTTTTCTATAAGGATACCTTCATTTCTTTGTCTCTGATAAAAAAACACAATGGTTCAAATGGTTACCCTTGAGTTGCATGCTCCTCACATGTCAGTGTTTGAGCATGTTGTTAAAAATGACATTTGTTTTATCTGTCGGGTTGTTCTACTCTTGTAAGTGAACCTAACCATGAGCCTACTTCCTCTAATCCACTAACACAAAAATATGTTCCCTATCATCATCCTCACCATAAAAATCGAAGGAATGGAAATCATGCTTTTAGATCATTGCAAAAGAGATGTGAAAGTCAAAATTGTGGACCAGTGTCGACTACCAGGATAGATTGTGTTTGGATTGATCGATGGTAGTGGAATCATTTTACTAGATGTTTGAGGACTTCATATCATTGTATGTCATTGGTTTTACAGTCATGCAATGCTTTTCTTACTTACTAATGATTTCCCTTGAAGTGTTCAAATGGGAATCGATCTAACATGACATTCAACTAGAATTTCGACTGGGTTTTCTATCAACTAGAATTTTTGATAAGAACTATTGCTACTACCCATTTATCCCTTGGAGGGGGAATACTTGAAGTTGTTTATATGTGGACCCAACTGATATCTTCTTGTTGAATTGACTTGGATTTGCTGAGACCAGTCAAACCGTGTTCGACTGTTGTTGGATATGTATTATTTCTTATGTTGGATACAGAGACTATCTGGATTGACAGAGACTAATTATCTTGCATTGTTGGTGACAATGTTCAGACTTCTTTAGGAGTTTTGTTGTATCATGTTCGAGCAGTTTTTACCATTGAGTAAGGCAATGTTTGTTGGCAGAGGGGAAAACCTAGGGTTCAACGCTTCAACAACGCACCAACAAAAACCTAACTACCGGCCCTTTCAGCAACACCTACGAAGCAGGTGAAGCTCACCTGAGGTAGAGACAAGGGGGTTGCAGGAATCAGGTGTCTACTACCAGGCTGGGAGACTGATATGTGATTACAATACTTAATAGATCACTTAGCCAATCAATATGAATTACTTCATAAGTCTCATTCACATCGCAGATTAAACCCTAATTATAGATCAAGGCAGTAGCATCCAAGATCAAGTACTTTCAATCACCTATCACATAGCATTTACTCAAATATAACATTTAAATATCATAAAGTACTAATCATCCATAGATCTATCTATCATACATCAAGATCAGTGCACTAAGAAGATAAACACATAAACAACATGAGCAACATTACACAAAGCACATCAGAACATAGGATATACGTGGTTCAGCCCAGTGTAGGGATAAATCCACCAACTTCTTATTCTCTTCTTTATTGATCTTCAATCTTTCTACATTCTTCAGCTCCTGTGCACAAAGCCACATAGAGAAACTCCTTGGAGGAAAGGAGATTTGTGTGCAGCCCGCCAGATCCTCCTTCCCAAAATCAGGTCAAGCATAAGACAACTCCTTATTAGCACAAAGCCTTACATAGTGTGTGCACAAAGCCTCTTTCAATTACTTGCACTAAGACAAAACAACTCAATACAACACTTAGCTAGAACTTTTACATATTCTTGCATGAAGCCAACATGGACAACCTTCGCTCTAAGTCCTATATACTTATTTATACATTACAAAAAGTCCTAAACATGGGTAAAACCATGGGCCGACATCTCATACTCGTTACATAAACCATAAAATCCCAAAAATCCCACAAAATAGGTGAGATCCCACAATCTCAACTCCGCCTGGGTGCTCCATCTTCAACCAGCCTGTCGAAGTCCCAAAAATGGTCGAACATGACCAATGTTTTCTCAAAACTTGGTCAAGGGATCTACGCATAAAGCTTCCTCTTTTCTTCAATTCCGAGCAATCACAGTTTCAGTCCCAACAACAAAACCATTTGTTGTCATAGGGGCAAACCCAAGGTTCAACACTTCAACAATGCACCAACAAAACCCTAACTACCGGCCCTTTAGACAACACCTGCGAAGTAGATGAAGTCTCACCCGAGTTAGAGGCAGGGGAGTTGAAAGACTCATGTGTCTACAACCAGGCTGGGACACGTATCTGTGATTACAATACTTAACAAAGCACTTAGCCAATCAATATGAATTAGTTCATAAGTCTCGTTCACATCACATATTAGACCCTAATTACATATTAGCGCAGTAGCAACCAATATCAAGTACTTTCAATCACCTAGCACATAGCATTTACTCAAATCTAACATTCAAATATCATAAATCACTAACCATCCACACATCTATCTATCATACATCAAGATCAATGCACTATGAAGATAAACACATAAACATCATGAGCAACATTGCACAAAGCACATCAGAACACAAGATATACGTGGTTCACCCTAGTGTGGGGCTACACCAACCAACTACTTCTTCTCCTCTTTATTGATATTCAATCTTTCTACATTCTTCGACTCATGTTCACAAAGCCATAGAGCGCAACTCCGTAGAGGACAGGAGATCTGCGAGCATCGTACCAGATCCTCCTTCCCAAAATCAGGTCAAGGCATAGAACCAAATTCTTATTAGCACAAAGCCTTACACAGTCTGTTCACAAAGCCTCTTACAATTACTTGCACTAAGCCAAAAAAACTCAATACAACACTTAGCTAGAACTTTTACATATTCTTGCATGAAGCCAACATGGACAACCTTCACTCTAAGTCCTATCTACTTATTTATACATTACAAAAAGGCCTAAACATGGGTAAACCCATGGGACGACATCCCATACCTGTTACATAAACTCTAAAAGCCCAAAAAACCCACAAAATAGGTGAGATCTCGTGATCTCACCTCTGCCTAGGCGCTCCATCTTCGACCAACTTGTCGAAATCCCAAAAATCGTCAAACACGGCCAATGTTTCCTCAAAACTTGGTCAAGGGCTGATAGGCCCCCAACTCTCACATGTAACTTGTCCTGAGTCACTCAGATCTGGGTAGGGCTACTTTGAAGGAGGCACAGTAGGTACTGTGTGCCTTGAATATATAGCTTGTTGTATGTCCTTGAGCTTCTTCTCTATTCTGTCCTACAGTGTTTCTTTCTTCACTTCATGTCTCTGCAGGATATCCTCTAAATCATATTATATGGTTGTGATGATGAGATCAACATCATCCACTGTGAGTACATTCTTCGACTAGGGCTTACTGGCACGGGCCTTCTTTCTTGCCGAAGGTTTCTCTGAAGAAACCTTTCTCTTATGCGATGTTTCTATTGTGGTGAGGGGATCCTTTGGTGGTGTAGCTTCACCTTTATATTAATTGTCTCCTTCTTCCCCTCCTTCTTATCTTTTTACTTCATCTCCTCCTCCTCCTACAGGTGAGTCAGGTGCAGTTTGCTCCGAAGCGTTGTCAGTCTCTATCTTCTGGACTTCCTCTTTTTTGTTCTTTTGCTTCGTGCTATTTTGCCCATCATATTCGACCTGGGTGACTAATGGACTTTCGATGATGTTGGGGTCTGAAAGTTCTACATCTTCCACTGGTACAAGGAATTTTTCTGTCCATTCCTTATTGATTTCTTCCATGTCTTCCTCGGTAAAATTATAGGAGGACCACAGCTCCTCCTTACTTTCATCCTTACGTGTCATGATATAGATGAAGTGTCGGTCTGTGTGGAACTTCACGAATGGTTTGTATTGATGGAGTTTATTCGGTGTCAATTGGGGGAATGATTCAATGGCGCACTTCAGTTGTATGTAGTAAGTGTGGAAGACAACATTCGACTGCCACTGCTTCACCATATCATTCATGTACCAAAAGGTGGAGAACATTGCGGCCAACGGCTCTGATGGCTCAAATTTAGGAAATGTTGCTCCTTCCAGCATATGCCAAGAAACAAATTAAATTAGTACCAATAACCAACTGAAATGGAATTCATAGCCTTGATCTTGCGCTTCGCGGTAGTCCTTTTACATCTCGTTGATGAAGTAGCTCACCCAATTCATCTGCATTCCTTCTATGCACTTCCCTACGAGATCGACTATGAACCCTGTGACTTGTGTCGGTCGGTTCTTTATGATGATATTTTCAGATATCAATTGGTAAGAGAGGCACAATGTGTCATCCTAGATGTAGGCTACCTTGTATCCTCGCTTCCCCTTCTCTACATCGCCATAGTCCTCCTTGAGGTGTTGTGCCAGAGAGCGATCTTACGTCTTCGCTGGGTAGAATTGTTGAGAGTCCATTCCTTGCATGCTTAGTCCTCTGATCAAATGGATCAATGTCGGATCCATAGTGATGCGCCTATCTAACCAAATATAACACGACAGGAGGAGTTTAATGCAAGCGTTAACCTTCTGATGTTGATCAAATTGGGGGATCTTCATCATCTTCAAGATCGTTGTTTGCGTGAGCTCCTTAATCCACAACTAGGGAACTATCTTGGGCTTCTTCCTAGTCATCTTCATTAGGTACCAATGTGGTGTAGGCATCGCATAGTTCTTCTAGTCTCCGAGATTGAAGTCACTGATCTTGAGAGTTGGGATCATTCCTAACTGGGTTATGACTGCACGTATCCCCTTTGGGAGGTACGCAGTGATCATCATGTACTCGAAATCACACAGAAAACTGTCGTAGTTCACTACGCCAGTCAAAGGTGGTATGTAGTCCGGCAAGACCGACGGGATCTGTTTCGTGTTCACCAGATCATCGTGGTGTTTGCTTCATTTCTCAATCGTGGTTCAACTAGAATTACGTGCAGTCGAAGGGGATGCTTGAAATCCTCCTGTCGACGATGCTTGTATCCCTACAGACATGATTCTCTCAGCCATGATGTCTATTATAATATCTTCTACATATTTTTCTAGTGTGATGTGTTCGCCCGACATTCACACTTGTAATTAAATCATTTGGGTAGGAGAATGGACAAGCAGGGTAATCAAACAGACGACGAGGTCTAGAAAACACAACGCATTATGCAATCGATTCTTTGTTAGCTCAGATATCTTGGTTTGCAAAAATTGGCCTCGGCGCAGCATCCGAAGGGTTAAATAAGTAATGTCGCAACGGATTCCTCCAACGGGCAGGAATGCCTCAATCAATATAGATTAGTCTGTTGTGGCGCGGTCCCAACAGTCCAACGACAATCTTTCCAACAATAACTGTGTTTCTAACCATTCTGGAGCGTCATTATAACGACCAGGATGCCTCCAATGATCATATAGCTTTTTTTTGGTGAAGTCCCATCCTGCGTTGTTCTGTTATTCCGGCGAGGTTCAAGTTCTTCAAGTCTGCCTCCTGCGAGGTCTTTACTGGAACTTCCTATAGTTTTTCTAACTTTGCTTTCTTCTTACTGAGCTTTCTCACCTTCTTTCTTGTGATCTGAGTCTCTGGGTTCATCTTTCCATTCTTATTCTTATCTTCTCTTAGCATAGTAACTTAGCACTACTAAGGATCTTCCAAAGGGTTCAAAGGTAATACCTCTTCTCATATTAAATCCCAGGTAGGTATTCTTCTTTCTTTCATGGACAGGTTCTCTAAGCCTTCTTGTGTTCTTTCAACTTCGGCAACTAATTCTCTGGACCTTTGTTGCTTCAATGTATCCTCTTGTTCTTGTATTAGTCACTCTATTTTTCTAGCTATGAATTCCCTTAATTCTTACTTTTTATGTTTTGTAGCTTCCTCCTCTGCTTTCCTTTGGATCTGATCTTTCTCAATCTGTTAAGGTCCTAAACCGCACATAGGTAGATCAATGTATTCGGATGTAATAAAGGTCAATATTAATAAGGCCTTTCAAGAAAATAGAATAAGGTGGATGTAAGAAGACCTAATAGAAGCTTCCGCTTATAGAAGGATCTTCCTCTAGATGCTTCTCTTAATAGACATATTTAGTATAAATAAGAGGCGAGGGTATGAGAACCCTAGCTTAGAGATTATTGTAACAGAGCGTTGCTCAACTTGAGGTTGCCCCCTCGAAGAGGCCTATGAACATTGCTATCTGAATCAAAGTGTTATTTATGTTGCTATTTCGTATATCATTTATGTGTATTGTGAAAATTATGTTGGATATTTTACTGTCATTCTGTCATTTCTAGCATTTCATTTATGTTCTGCATATTTTATATATATGGTATCTTGCAAGTGGTATCAGAGCACTTTCCTTGGCAGAAATTGTTGGTATTTTTTTTTCAGGGTAGAGACGTATTCCGACGTCTTTAAGCCACAAAGATCTGTCATTACGCGCATAAACCCGTGGTTGAGGGATTCATACACGCAGGAAATACAAGTGGTTCTTA
>JZKD02S0914666.1:73817-88129 GCA_000966675.3 Picea glauca
ATTTCGTATATCATTTCTGTGTATTGTGAAGATTATGCTGGATATTTTACTGTCATTCTGTCATTTCTAGCATTTCATTTCTATTCTGCATATTTTATATATCTGGTATCTTGCACAATCCAGGTCTTTCCTAACAAAAGTGCAAAAGGGCTGATGTTCTCAACAAATTTAATGACTTCAAATTATTCTTCGGTCGATGTTTCATGAGAAATCATAGGTACATGAGTAACTTTTCCACATAGGTTTATCATCTTTCCTTTAAACAAGCCTGTCCTTCCCAATGAAGGTACCATAGTAGGCTTTTCCAAAATTTCCCAAGTGATTTCTGGCATAATGTTCACATGTGTTTCTTGATCCAATACATAGTCTATGTTGAAGTCTCCTATTCTTGCTTCTATGCGCTGCTTCTTTTTCAGGATCTCTGGTAAACTAATGTCTGTGTGATCGTTCATTACTTATTTTAATTGTACTAACATAGTCTTTGATTCTTTCTAGTTCTCTAAAATATCCGTAGTCCCTTGACCTTCTTCATAGTTTTCTTGTCTCATGTTCATCTTTTCAACTTTGGCAATCATCCTTGGAAAATCCTCAACCTCGTGACCAATAAGTTTACAACAAAGACAAATAGGACCTACACCAAGGAATTCCTTAGCAAGATGTCCCGGTCTTCTGCAATTATAACACAATGTCAATCCTCTCTTTCTTTTAAATGATCCCCAACCTTTCCTGTACTGGGCACTGGGATCATAGTGTTGGACCTTCAATCTGCAAAGATTCTTTCTAGGTTCTTGCATCCACTTGTTAGTCCAAAAATATTTTATATGCATAGGAATAACATATCTTTCACTATCTCTATCAAATTTATTCAGATCAAATCTTTCTTCTGGCTATGCCTTGGTTTTCAGTCTAGGAAAAAATCTATCAAACATACCCAGATTCATATTTTCGAAGAAAAAAATTCCATTTATCTTACCTTTACCAAAGAATAAAGCTTTAAGATCTTACCTCTTTTCTTCAAATCTATTTCCTTTCCTAGCATAGAGATTCACAATCTAAGTAGAATATTGCACACTAAAACAACAAATCTACACACAGAGCTTCCTCTTTTCTTCAATTCCCAACAATCACAGTTTCAGTCCCAGCAAAAAAACCATTTGTTGGCACAGGGGCAGACCTAGGGTTCAACGCTTCAACAATGCACCAAAAAAACCCTAACTACCAGCCCTTTTAGCAACACCGATGAAGCAGATGAAGTCTCACCCAAGGTAGAGGTAGGGGGGGTTGCAGGACTTAGGTGTCTACAACCAGGATGGGACACAGATCTGTGATTACAATACTTTACAGATCACTTAGCCAATCAATATGCATTAGTTCATAAGTCTCGTTCACGTCGCAGATTAAACTTTAATTACAAATTAGCGCAGTAGAAACCAAGATCAATTACTTTCAATCACCTAGCACATAGCATTTACTCAGATCTAACAGTCAAATATCATAAATCACTAAGCATCCATAGATCTATCTATCATACATCAAGATCAGTGCACTAAGAAGATAAACACATAAAAAACATGAGAAACATTGCACAAAGCACATCAGAACACAAGATATACGTGGTTCACCCTAGTTTGGGGCTACATCCACCAACTTCTTCTTCTCCTCTTTATTGAACTTCAATCTTTCTACATTCTTCAACTCCTGTGCACAAAGCCACAGAGCGCAACTCCGTAGAGGACAAGAGATCTGCACGTAGCCCGCCAGATCCCCCTTCCCAAAATCAGGTCAAGGCATAGATCCAACTCCTTATTAGCACAAAGCCTTACACATTATGTGCACAAAGCCTCTTACAATTACTTGCACTAAGACAAAACAACTCAATACAACACTTAGCTAGAAATTTTACATATTCTTGCACAAAGCCAACATGGACATCCTTCTCTCTAAGTACTATCTACATATTTATACATTACAAAAAGGCCTAAACATGGGTAAACCCATGGGCCGACATCCCATACCCGTTACATAAACCCTAAAATCCCAAAAATCCGGTAAAATAGGTGATATCCCACGATCCCAGCTCCATCTTCGACCAGCCTGTCGAAGTCCCAAAAATGGTCAAACATGACCAATGTTTCCTCAAAACTTGGTCAAGGGCCAACAGTGTTGATGAGAGAAAAATTGCAACGGGAGGATGTTATATTATGTACAACATTCATATAATTTTAATTCAGTATTCTGGACATTCCTTCTTCATACCTTGAAGGATTTTTGACAATTGGGAATGAAATTTGACAACATCTCTACACATTTGTACAAGGAAACCTCAGAATCCTTTGTGAGTGGTGTACGAAAATTTGTACAAGGAAATTTGGGAGTTGGCATGGTTTGCGGCATCTACTATGAAAAGTAAAATAAAATTCCACATAGATATTCTATACAATGTGACCAACATTGACCATGTTCAGGAAAGTGTTTTTGAAGGAAAATCGGATGGTCGTTTGATGACATTCAAGCACTACCAAACCAACAGCATACCTGTGATAGTGGAAGATCCCTTAGAATCTATGAAGGGACATGGAAGCTTGATGATTCAAAGCACATGGAGATGTAATAAGTTTTAGATGGACATTTGTTTTGAACAACAACATACCATTCATTTTTTAGCAATAGATTGTGAGCAAATGTTGAAGGAATCCAATCCTATCATTTGTGAATAGCTAATAGTATTGTGATAGTGAAACATATATAAATTATTTGGCATCTTTTTAATAAGTAGAAAAAGGATCAATTCAGAAGAGTGATGGTTACAAAAAGAAGACTTGGCAATTACAGCAAGAAAATATAGTACATTCACAAGGGGAGATATTTCAGAAAACTACAAGAGAAAGCACAGTCTAAGGGGGAGCAACACAAAAAAAGTAACTATGCATAATAATATGAAGCATATTCCCATCAATTACCACTTCCTAAGAAGAACATATAGCCGAACTAAGTGTCAAGCTAGAATAGATTGCCACCAAGGAAAAAATTTCATATACTTTCACCAAACCTCTTCCCAAAGAAACATCTGAATATCTCAGACAAAAGATAGGAGTGATATCCTTTTCATCTTGTCAACAAAGAAGCACATATCAAGGGGAGCATACCTTTTCCATTGATGTCAAATGGGGAGAATTACATAAAGTGGGAGAGTTGCAAACAGAGGAGGGAGAATTATAGATATGGAGATTTGCATACAAGTGAGAATTCTTTCTATTTTTGGAGGATTACGTGTTTTTGAGTACATGGTTGCCATCAATGACAAAGGGGGAGATTGTTGAATTAATTATTGTTATTTATGTCAAAGGTAAGTAATTATTCCAATAGAAATGTGACTTTAGTAAATAAAAAAGTGGAAAAGTTAAGTGGAAGTGGAGTTTACGTAAAAGTGGAGTAAACATGAAAGTGGATTAAAAAAAAAGGTAAAAGTGAAAGTGGAGTTTACATAAAAGTGAAGTAAACATGAAAATGGATTAAAAAGGAAAAAAGTGAAAGTTCACATGGTATTTGCATATAGATTTAAAACCCATGGTGGTATTTTATCCTTAGTATATTAAAAAGTGAATTAAAAATTAAAAAGGGGGGAAATTAATTGTTATTTCATAAAAGTCCTGATTTTTCAATTGAACATGAATTTTCATGTAAATCTTATGGCAAAGTATAAATGGAGAAGAGGGTTATGAGAAAAATGTGTTTGTGGGTGAAAATTTAATATTATTGTGAATAACATTTGAGGAGTGGCGATTGAATATCATTCAAGGAGCGTTGACTAAATATTAGTGAATATCAGATCTGGTGTTCTATAAAATAGATCTAGCATTCTAGTAAGAAAAACTTGTAAAGGCATATCTGAGGAAAAATTAGAAGAATAAGTAACAAGATCTAGTGAAAGCATAAGTAGCAAGCATGGAGTAGAACTGGTGAAATTAGAAGTAGCGAGAACATTGCATATTTGGAGGGAAAAAAAGGGAGTATTGAATGATCTAGTGAAAGCATAAGTAGCAAGAACATTGTGGATTTGGCGTAAGAAAAAGGAGCGAGTGATATTGAAAAAATAGAGGGGATCTATGTCTCTAGTAGGTCGGTGCCTAAAAATATCAGAGGGATCGGTGTCTCTTGTAGGTCAGTGTGTTGGTTTACTAATCTATTATGTTTGAATTTGTATTGACCCAAGGTTCATGTATGTTAGGGTTTCCAACAAAGCCTCTAAAACTATCGTCCCTCCTGGTAAACTAGAAGGCAACATAGTGCACAAAGTACCCTACGCTATCTCACCCGAGATAGCTTTAATGGGTGGCTGTAAGACTCATGTGTTTACAGTGCGAGATATGAGAACTGTATATTGAACCACTATTATCACTTGTAACCACAATGTACTGATATTTGTGAATAAGCAGGAAATATAGCAACTCATTCAATAAGCATAAAAATAACTACTAAAGACAACAAATATATGCATGCATTCATCAGATAACACATATGTTATAGTGGTTCACCCCCTCCTAGGCTACATCCACAAATATTTGGCTCTCAACTCTTTTATTATAGTCATTTTGTCGCAATAGCATCACGCACTTACAATTCTCCTCGTTGGGTAAGATCTATATGAGGTGGACTAGATTGCACCAGGATCCTTAGCCTGCAATATAACCCTCAATATATAGCCTCCTTCACATTCTCTAGCTCAACAACTTACAAAATTAGGTAATACAACAAACTATTACCTAACCTCTCGCTACAATACTTCTCTTTGTAATGACACTAGTGTCTCTAAAAAAAATCGAACCCGCTCTCTAATAATAATCAACCAACCCCTTATGATACCTAAGTATCTATATTTATACATTTATGGATCTTCAGCTGTTTACAACACATTACCAAAACCCTAACCCTAACATTGCTAGGTCTTCCCTGCATGCACGCATGTTGTTATACCTTCCAGCTGTCACTTTCCTCGTGCATGCTTTCTTTCCCAAAATCACCTTTCTTTCTGCTTTAGCCTACCTACAAAAGGCCCCCAAAACTAACATGTAGTTCATCCTGATCCACCTAACCTTTTTTTGCATCCTTGATCTCCTTGGTGATCACCTGGAACATTTCTTTGAGCTTTGTTGCCTGTGTCTGCACCTGCGCAGGTTTCTCCTTGAGTGTGTCCACTATCTGGGTTGCAATTTCGTCACTGACTAGTTTTGCACACTCTGCCTGGGTCTGTGCTATCTGTGTATTAGCTTCCTCTGTCTATGCTAGGACTTCTGCTACCTGCTCTTACAGTGGTTCCATTTGATCCTGTCGCTCTTGTTTCTATGTTTTCACAGTGGTAAGTTCTGCCTACAATTTCTTCATGTCCTGTGCCTCTTTGACGTGTTCTGTGATGGCTATTGTCTTCTGCCTCTGCTTGAGGTCTTGGATCGATGCATTGATCCTTTCTTCTTCCTAGTCCCACCTTTGGACCTGCTGATCCTCTAACTTTTCCCAAAGTTGTACTGCTTTATCAAACAAGTCGGTTGTTGTGCTAACCTGTTGTTCTATCTCTTACACTTGCGCTACTGCTTCCTGCTTCCTTTTCTCCTTCACTATTGGTGGAGTAGTGGTTGTGAGTTGTTCTTGGAGATTCTCGATCTCTTTATGGTATTGATCAATTGCCTATGTAATATTATCAATCTGTTCTGTTGTTGTGATTTCATCCCCCTGCGCGGCCTTTGGAATCTTCTTGTAAGTTCCTGCCACTTTCTTCTCCAATCCTTTCCTGAGCTCTTTTTCCTCTTAGGTATCAAACTTAGCCTACTCATAGACTATTTCCAGTGCATCCCACTTATTTATTGCCTGCTACAATTCGACTAAGTCTTTACACGTGCGAGATTGTACCTCATGGTTTATGCTAACCTGCAACTTATGTAGTGCCCTGGATGGCATTCGTGTCAACACCAGTTGGATTTGAGATAAGCCTTTTAGGGGTGTCTCCCCACTATATTTTCTATGCGCAACATACTGGGTGTGATGTGGAATGTTGTGTTCGGCTGCAGTATTGTATCGACTGGATCTCGTTATTCTTCTTCCACTCTTTCCTATGTCTGCGGTGCTGTTGACTCTGTTCCCATGTTGTTTCCTCTATGTGTACTTCCTCCATTCATTTGAGCAGTTGTCACATGTCTACCAGCTCCTCCTGAATCATGTCCCTGTGGTGCGCAACATTGTCAAAGTACTTAGCTATATAATCCTGGACCATTCGGGCTATCATTTCTCAATCATCCTCTTTGATCATATAATCTAGAGGTGTTATTAGCGCCTCCATCTTCTTGTGCGCTCCTCCTATCTGTGTCTCTATCCTCTTATTCCCACCTAGTTCCTGTGGGTTGGGACTTGGTGCAGTCCCTTGCATGGTCTGGGTCTTTTTTTTTTGCTCTTTGGTTGGTGTGTATTATCCTTCTTCCCCTTCTGGGTCCTTGTCTTTGTTGTGCCTTCATTTGTTTGATTTGTCTTTGTCTCACCCATCCTCTGTTTCATGGGAACAGGGACTTATTGAGGTTGTGTTTCTCCCTGCCCTGCCTCTTCTTCTGTTGTACTTTCCGGCAATTATTGGGAGAGCACTGGAATCCTCCATTCATCCTCCCATTCTGTGATCACCATGTCGATTTATCCCTCTGTGATACAGTAGCGCATCTATAGCCACTTTTTATTGGGATCCTTCCACACCTGTATCCAAATTGTATGTCATGTGGCCTTGAAGTTGGAGATGTCCCTATACCGCGCAACAATTTATAGTGTTATTCTCCACATGTTGTTGATGGATTCCTATAGGTCACGTAGGTATCCTTCAAATATAGAGTCGTTCATCCTTTTGTTCCTATCATCTGATGTGGATTTCAGCAATAAGTATATCTTGGTTCCTTCCATCCCATAAAGGCTATTAACATGATTAGCCATGAATAGTGAAACTATGTACCTAGATCCTGTGCATCCTTGCATTCATCCAGGAATAAGTTCAAGAGATAGGGTTCCCATCTCACTATGGCACACTGAGCTGCAACTGTGACAACCCCAGCTGGAACTTCCTCCCTGCGAAATTTTATTAGCATCTTGCAGGATAAGATTTTTGCGCCCATTTGTGTTGCGACATCATTGATCCTCTTGATAATGATCCCTCATGTCCCCCTGTCGGTACCATACGTATTGTTCATCTCTTCTACTAGGTCTTTCTCCCTATATTTATCGTCAAGAAACTACACAGGATCCATGCCCCAGGATGGCAACCCTGTTATGTTCACAATAAGCTCTACATCTATTGAGACAAGCTTGTCCAGCCATATGTCCCCACCATGCGTTACTACTAACAATTGTTTAATGCAACTACTTGCGTACTAACCTCTTCCAAAATGTGGTAGGTCCAAGAGACGTAAAATTCCCGTCTTCTACAACCTTGTTGCCCATTGGAGTGGCTGATAAATTGGCTCCCCAACTGGATTTGTGCCCATTGTTTCTAAGTATACTCTCTTGGAAAACTCCAGAAATTTGTCTGTGTCTGCTACATCATGGTCTGAGTATTTTAACTTTTCAATCTTTCCTAACAATCATGATTCCACTCGTACCCCATCTGGTATGTGTGGTATAATGATTGTTGTGACAGGTTGCTTACAAGGTGACCTAGGTACCTGCTTCTTGTATTTCTTTAGCGGTGGCTGGCTCGAGGTTCCAGCAGCTTTTGTTTGTGCTTTGGAATACCCTTCTGGCCAACCTGTGACCTCCTCTACTATTCCTTCCAATGGGTGATCTAACACGGTGGTTTGAGACTCGTCAGGCTCGATTTCTACTTCCTTATTTGTCATTGTTCCATTGAATTTCGAAGCTGCTTCGGTGTTCTCTTGTTGTGCCTCCTTCGGGGCTTATGAATCCTGGTTCTACTACTCCTATACCTTTTTCAGTCTATCTATATTCGTTCCCTCTAGTGTTGGTTGGTGGATTTCTTCCACTATAGGTGTAGTGTTCACCGTTGTTGTGTCTGGAGATGGGATTTCGTCGACATTGACGATCTCCAGCGACTGTTGTTCACTTTCTTGCAACTGTACCCATGACCTGGTTTGAACTATGGTTGGTCTAGCACTTTGGCTTGCTTCTGCTTGCTTTGGTGGTGCCATGGAAGTGATTGTCGAACGTTTCCTGAGTTTGGATGGTCTAAGTGACCTATGTGAACTGGGTTGTGTGCTCCTTAGCCTCTATCTCTCTATTTTTGTTCTCTTTTTGCAAATAGAGTCTTTGCTCCCGCATCTATGCGTTGTATAGGAATCCCTTGAATCTTGTCGAGGACACTTTCTTAATTTTGGGTTCAATGCACCTCTGGTTATTTCACAATTTCCATTACTCTGTCTCGCTGACTCCAGTTGGCACGATTAATGTGGCATCCCATCAGTCTTTTCTGCCTAACTCTGTCTTTTCATACTACTTTTGTCGTCTTTCTGTTTCCTGCTTGTTTTCATTTGTACATGGTCGTTGTCCTTCTCCTCGTTGAGTTTGTATTCCTATGTGTGCATGCTCTTTTGGATTTCAACATACTTTTCCTTTGTTGGTACTATTTAAGATTCTTTGTTTTTTTTTTTACTGTGCGATGGGTGGTCGACTGTCCTTGTACAGCTTCAATTGGATCCCATTGACCATCCCTCTGATTTCTGCACCTAATAAGTCTCTAAACTATACAACTCCTCCTTCTGTGACAGAATTTACTTCGTACAGTCCTAGCCAGTGCATTCTGATCTTTCTTGGGTGATGAAAATATTTGTTTTCATACATTAATACTAGATCTCCTTCCTTGGAAGTTTTCTTATCGATGTGTCTGTCATGCCAATCTGTGTCCCTTGCTTCCTGAACTTGTTGGTGGAACCCTGCTAATATTCAATCTTACTCCATGGTCATTAACTAGTTTAGTCTCTCCTGAACTATGCCTCATGTTGTCATGTGTGTGATGGATGCTATGTGCAAGCTTGGTACTAAATATTCTAATGGCACCACTGCTTCTTGGCCATAGACCAGTTTAAACAGCGTGTTCCCTGTAAAATGTTTTCACGTAGTCCTGTAGACCCATAATACTTCTGGTACTTTGAGGTCCTAGTCATCCTTGTTGACATTACATATCTTTGTCAATGCATTCTCCAAGATTTTGTTAAATGCTTCCACTGTGCCATTTGTCTGTGGGTGATATGGTGTGCTCTTCTTATGATGGACTTCAAACTCTTCATTCATAACACTGATAGTGTTGTTTATGAAGTGTGTGCCCTGATCTCTCATCAAAATTCTTGGGCACCCAAATCGATTGATTACCTATTCGAATATAAAGTGTGTTGTTATCTTTGCACTGCAATGCTTCATTGGTGCGGCTTCTGCCCATCTTGTTAGGTACTTCGTCGCAGTGATAATATACCTAGCTCCTGTTCTTCTTGTTGGTGGGTTGATTGGTACCACAAAGTCTATAGCCCACATATCGAATGCCTTCAATGTTACTTGCGATCGTAATGGAATATTGTCCCTTCTGTTGGGTTTACCTACCCTTTGACATACATCGCATCTTTGACAGTACTCCTTTGAGTATCTGTGAATCGTCGGCCACCATAGTAATGCGTGAAATACCTTTTATGCGGTATCTTTGCCTACATAATTCTCTTCTTATATTCCCTCATGGGCTTCTGTTAAGACTCTTGTTATTTCATGCTCTAGCATGTACCTTCACAAGATGCTATCTGTGCCCATTTTGTATAAGTGTCCTGCAATCAATTGATAGTCGGCAATGTGGACTACCAGGTTTTTATTTTGCACAGTGTTATATTCTTGTGGCACAGTACCTATGCTCAAGTACTGATTGATATCTATGAAGTGTTCATCAGCAATATGAAATGAGAATAATTGTGCATTTAGGAAGTTGTCTTCTAAGTTTGTCGATTCTTCTCCATTTGTGACTCTTGATAGGTGGTCAGGTCCTTCATTCAATTTTCCTAGATTGACTATTACTTCAAGGTCAAATTATTGAAATAGAAGTAACCATCGACATATTCTCCCCCCCAACACTGGCTTGTTGACTAGGTATTTCAGGCTGAGTGATCTATGAACATCTTAAAGTGTTTACTCAATATGTCTGAACTTTTGCAGTGCATAGACCATAGCTAGGCCTTCCCTCTCTGTAGTGTTGTAGTTCTTCTCTGATTCTGATAGTTTCCTACTTTCAGATTCTATCGGGTGATCCAAATCTCCCACTCCTCGCTGGGCCAAGATAGCTCCAAGTGTTATGGCTGATGCATCTACATCCAAGTGGAATGCCTTTCCCAGTCTGGAAATACCAATATTGGTGTAGTGGCCATCTTTTCCTTCAAGGTATCCAGACCGTTTTGACACTCGTCATTCCATTGAAAATTTGTATCCTTTCTTAACATATTTTCCATTGGTGTAGTAATCTGTGTATACCCTTTGATAAATTTCCTGTAATATCATGTGTGTCCCAACGTCGCTCTGAGCTAACGAACTATTTTTGGTGGTGGTAAGTTAACAATTACTGCAATCTTTGCAATATCTACTAATAAACCTTGTTTGCATATGATATGGCCCAATACTATCCCAAACGGTGTTCCGAATATGCATTTCTTTATCTTCAGTGATATCTAGCATTGTCTACATCTTTCTAACATTAGTTGTAAGACTTATACATGGTATTTCAACAAACTGTAAACTATCCAATCATCCAGGTATACTCCTAGGAACTCATGGATGAATTCTTTAAACACGGCGATGAATACTCTAGAGAATATTGTTGGTGCATTCTTCAGTCCAAACAGCATGATTGTGTACTGGTAAGATCCCCATTCTTTTGCAAATGTGGTCTTGTATCTGTCTTCCTGTGTGATCTTGATCTGATGGTAGTTTGAGAATCCATCAGTAAATGAGTAAGCTTCATGTCCTCCCATGTTCTCTAACACTTCATTCGTGAAAGGTGCAGGGAATGGGTCATGTATGTATACATCGTTCAACTTCCTCAAGTCGATGCATATCCTTATTCCTCCTTGCTTTTTTTCCTGTACTACCATCAAGCTTATCCATTTTGATTCTTCGACTGGTCCTATGATTCTGGCTTCGAACATCCTATCGATATCAAATTTGAATTTCTTCTTATATATTGGGTTCATTCTATATGGTTGTTGTCTGATCGATCTCGCTTCAGGTCTGAGTGGTATCTTCATTTCTCCTAGCTCTCCAGATATACCCTTCATCTCTGTAAATGTTGTAGGAAACAAGTCGGTGTATTATGTTATAACCCTATAATTTATAGAATCAACTAATGACTAGAAATCCATTCCTTTATTGTAATGAAGGATGCAAACATTGTTTCATTCTGCAAATTGATTTGAAGAAAAAGAAAAGAAAAGAATAAAAGAGAAAAGAATAAAACAGGGCATAAAAGAAAAATAAAATCCCCATGCAATAACAATGACTTGGTCCATAATGTTCAATCATGGTCAAGTTCTTTTAAATTGATGTTGATAGGAATAGTGAATAAGCTTGACTAAACTGTTTAATCTTAGTCAAGTTGATAGGTTAGCTAGTGAATAAATTTGACCAAACCACCTAATCTTGGTCAAATAAGCCTAGGGTAGAGTATTTTCTTAGTCCAACAGTTTAATCTGGGAAAAATGTTGTAGATGAGTAGGCGAGAACATAGGTTAGTTGATTTGGTTTCAATAAAACATGCATGATGGTCGAGCCAAGTTCATGTCCTGATGTTTGAAAGTGTGTTTGTCCAACCCCATGGTGTCAAGAAACAAAGAAAGCAGGGGAAAAAGCCCACAAAAATCATTAAACCTTAGTTCTCACTGCTTATGCGACTTCGCGCTGATAGATTAAAGTTTGAGCAAGAATCCACGGCTGAAATGCCAACACCCAGATCTATAGGTGAGATGTAATTCCGGACCCCCCCATCTGTTCTTCTTTTAATGAAGGGGGGGGGGGTCTGGAATGTTGGTTAACAGGAGCGCTTATATTAATGGTCCAGCAAGCGGTGCCTCTCCACTCCAAAACCACTTGCCATTTACCACCCTTCTGACATACCGTCATTGCCTGGTGAACTCACACTCCACTACCTCCCCCTACGGGTCCCATCTCATAACTCCGTCAGTTCTCTCCCCTTGGTCACCCGTCACAAACCACCTCACATCTACCTTCACCCCAATCAGCGCAAACACGTCACCCTTTCACACCCTTTATCCGTCCTTCACCTGCCATCTCACACTTCAAACAACCCATTGGCCATTTATTACAGGCTACCTATCCATTAGCCTACGAACCTGTCACCCATGCCCAACGGATACTCGTTCACTCAAAACCATCCACGTTTCCACCATTTTCACATTATTCACTCTCTTCACACACCAGACGATCCTTTTCTACTTTTGTTGATCCATTCATTGACCTAACCATAGCCATCACCAGCTAATGTTTTTTGTTTAAATTGCAGGTATTTTTTGCAGTGATGGCATCCACATCTAAAAGAACAAAAGCCGAGGAAAATTTGTTCCTCCCACCTCCTATCGACCTCGATAGCATCCCATTAGTCTACAAGGATTACTTAATCTTAGAGACAAGGTGCGAATTTGACTTCACGGAGTTACATTCATGGTTTAAAGATACATTCATAGATCAAAGCGATGAAATTGGGCTCTGGGAATCCAATCTTCCTCTTTATCTGTTTCCCCAAGTCCACCACTTCCCCGAATTTGCTCTAAAATGTCAATATCATTACCTCCCTGACCAGATAACCATGGTTTCTTCATCCAAAGAAACTCTTTTCTCTATCATGCTAGATGCTATTGATCAGACGCTACAGATACCTAGAGCCAATTCCCCATCCCCTTTCAACCTTGAAATTCTAACAAAGTTGTATCAGAATCTGTCTTTTCCTCAAAGAGCCCAAATTTTTGAGCTTTTCCTCCCGCAAGATGCTCAACTCCCCAAGACAAATCCCCCATACCCTTCTTCCCTGTTCTCAGAAAGAGGAAACCAAGTAATTTCATCATTTTGTTCTCTACTTGGCTGTTTTTCGGATGAGTGGGTAGACGAACCTATATTGGGTTTCCTATCCATTTTCTTGGCCGAGGAAAAGGCTACCATCCAGTTCAACTTCAACACTTTACTAGCAGAGAATATCCATGATCAGCTCTTAAAATTTGCCACAGAGGGCATGTTTTGGTATTCCTCTATATTGTCCTACATGTTCATCTTCTTTCAGACAGAGAAGTTCCCCTTCCTGATGAAGAAAATGGACAAGGACGACAAACCCCAAGCAGTAACATCTTGGACCTCACTGCTCAGAAGAAACTATACAGAATTCATCTTCAAACAGTTCATCGAGAAATTCTACCATCCTGTGGTGAGCATGCTCAGTGGGAGGCTCGAGCCAAGGATAAATGAGGAGATCTAGAGAATTGTGCACCTCTTGGACCTCACTAAAATGGGAGATTGGTGCCTGTACCAGAACTTTACAGAAATCAGAGTATACGAGTGCGAGCTGGATCCATATAAGCTGCCCAAGTATCTGTCGATGAGGATGTTTTCCCTTGAATATATAAGACAAATGATAAATTCTGATGACATACACTTATTTTCTTTGAAGAAGAGACGACAAATGAGGATCAAGGGGAAAATAGGTTCCTTTATCTGCAATATTCGAGCTATCGAGGAAGAGGCAGATAAAATTTTGAGGGAAATGAAGTTTGACACAAGTTTCCTATGGCACTACGATCCGAGGGGAATCATCACAGAGATGAGAGTGAAGAACAAGAATAGCCCGTATATTCATGCACCCAATCCGGATATAGAGAAGTTTGCAAATCAAACAGAGTGGGAGGCAAGTACACTGGAAGAGGTAGAACATCATTCTCCTCAAATCATTATCTCTCAAACAAACACACCACAGGAACCTAAACAGAAAAGACCCTGAAAGGATGTGTCTCCTTATGTTTCCGAAGTCTCGACTGAAGAGTTTCGGATGCACACCAAAAGACCAAAATCCTATCATATGACTGAAATGACTGGTAAGAAGGAAACACAACCCAACATAGCTTTGAAAGGTGATTAGTCACCTCTTATCTGAAGCAATCAACAGACCATGTCTACTTTTTCATCCCAAAAGATGTTAAGGTCCTAACCCTCACATAGGTAGATTAATGTATTCGGATGTAATAAAGGTCAATATTAATAAGACCTTTCAATAAAATAGAATAAGGCGGATGTAAGAAGACCTAATA
>JZKD02S0914666.1:126262-150898 GCA_000966675.3 Picea glauca
CAAAATGTTTGGTAAGATCCCAGCAGAGATCAAACCAAGTGATGCCTCAGCAAAAATAATGTTCTCTGCGGCCTTTGATGCAGAGTTTTGTCTTATCCTGAGGGAAAGACGATCATCAACGCTTGCTTTAATGCAAGATGTCGCTCTTGAAGTTGAATCAAACATCACAGCCTCTCAGAAGCTCAAAGGGAGGGCTGAAAAGAAGAAATCTGTTGTCGATTCTTCTTCTTCTTCTAACAGTCAAATGGAAAAAATGGCTAAAATGTTGGACAACTTAACATCAGAAATGTCAAAGCTAAAGGTCCAGAACCAGCCACCAGCAAAAGCAAAAGAGTCAAATACTTTTTCCCCTCGAAATCCAAATGTCTTTCCCTATAGGAGAAACAATCCACAAACTCAGATTTTGCAAAGGGGTAGAAATTCTAATGAGGATCAGAGGATAAAAGTCCCTTTGCAAAATGTAGTCATGGATGAAGACAGTGGTGAAGGTCAAGAAGATGAGGAAGGAAACATTCATTGTGTTGGAGATGAGACAGAGACATCTTATCCCACACAACAAGATTATGAGCAATCATTAATAACTGAAGAAGCAGAAGATGATCTCCTTGGTGATGGTATCTTTATAGCAGAGGATAAGAACAGATACAACCTTCAATCTAAATCTAAGGCCTCTCAAGTAGATACATCAACTCCTCCTGCAAAGACTGTTGCTCCTGTAAAACAAAGAGACCATACATCAGAAGACCAGCCTGCAAAATCTTCAAAAGAGAAAGCACCAGCCTCCCCTAAGAAGGTTGTTGCTCCTGTCAGTCAGCAAGCTCCGGAGATTCAGCCTCTTACTGAACAGCAGAAAGATCAAGAAGCGCCTTCAAGCCAGGTAAAAATTTCTGATAAAATTGCTGATAAAGCTCCTTATTCTTTTAATTTTGAGGTTGAATTACAAAAGATCAAGATTCCAATTCCTCTTGTTGAGTTTATGAAGAATGAGATGTTTAAAAGAGATATCCTCAAAACTTTAGATCCCCAGTCAGTATCTCATTCTGCCGATGTCCTAAATATTTATGATGATAAGCCAACCATAACTCTGGGCCNGAACAGATACAACCTTCGATCTAAATCTAAGGCCTCTCAAGTAGATACATCAACTCCTCCTGCAAAGACTGTTGCTCCTGTAAAACAAAGAGACCATACATCAGAAGACCAGCCTTCCAAATCCTCAAAAGACAAAACACCAACCTCCCCTAAGAAGGTTGTTGCTCCTGTCAGTCAGCAAGCTCTGGAGATTCATCCTCTTACTGAATAGCAGAAAGATCAAGAAGTGCCTTCAAGCCAGGTAAAAATTTCTGATAAAATTGCTGATAAAGCTCCTTATTCTTTTAATTTCAAGGCTGAATTACAAAAGATCAAGATTCCAATTCCTCTTGTTGAGTTGATGAAGAATGAGATGTTTAAAAGAGATATCCTCAAAACTTTAGATCCCCAGTCAGTATCTCATTCTGTCGATGCCCTAAATATTTATGATGATAATCCAACCATAACTCTGGGCCCAATGGTGGAAGATAGGGATGAAAGTTGTCCTCCATTCTATATCTCTTTAAACATCCATGAAAAGACGCTGCATAATTGTTTATTGGACTCCGGTGCCTCACACAATTTGATGCCCAAAGCTATCATGGACGAGCTTGGATTGGAGATCACCAAGCCTTACCATGACCTCTTCTCCTTCGATTCTCGAAAAGTCAAATGCCTTGGGATGATTAAGGATTTGGNCCCGGACCGGTTCCACTCTCTCAGTTGATGGATGGACTGTTTCGCCCGTCAACAAGACCGATACCGAAAAATAGGAGCTAGCTCAACTCAAAGAGCTAAAATAGTCTCTGAGAAGACTAACACAAGGAGCACTATAGAAAAAGAAATTGAAGCATCAATCATATTGGGACAGGAAGCAAGAGAACTCAAGCCTTCCACAGAACCAAACAATACAACCTTTAATTTTACACCACCACTAGGAGATCATTATTTTGAAGACATCATAGACCCTAAACAGGTGAATCTTTTGTTTAGTAGTTCAGCCAATATAATTATCTCTCAAACTGACACAAAAAATTTGGCATCAATAGTCTCAATCGACTCGAGTAGAGTCCCAAACATCCAATCCATAGGAAGATCTTTCCATCAAAGGGAAACCTTATTCTCTTCAAAGATAAAACCACCTAGGTACTCTCTTTTTGGAAACCAAGCCAATATGGATGATCAAGAGGACCATAACAATGTAATACAAGGGGAGGAAGAAGAAACTGGAAACCAAACCGAAACTACCTTTGGGTTTCCGATTTTAGACACCACTCCAAATGTCAACATGAAGAATATTCCTCTCTCATCACTACCTACCTTTTATGGTAAAAATAGTGAAGATCCACACACCTTCCTATTTGAATTTGGCATCTTGTGTAGGAGCTACAACTACGTGCGAGATGCCCAGAAATTAAAACACTTTCTTGCCACCCTCAAAGACTCTTCACTAAGATGGTTCATGGGGTTGGGATAATTTAGTATTAGGTCTTGGGAAGCCATGAAAGACATATTTCTCAAGAAATACCAAGATTATTGCAAGACCAAAGAGTCTCGTAATGACATCTTTAAAATCCAACAGTTAGAAGACAAGACCCTCAAAGATTATATGGAAAGATTTGGTTATATCTCCCAGAAGTCAAAATACCATGAATTCCTAGAGGATGCAATTAAGGCTCCTTTAATTAAGGTAATTTCATAAGAATATATATATATGCTTAACCTAATGGCATCAGGTGACATCTCCCATAAACCATTTGCCGAAATATGTGAAATGTGTAAAAATTACTCAAGGAGTAGATCCAAAACAGGAAAGAATGTTCGCGACCCTTACAATAGAAACTTAAAACCAATTAGTTCAGGTGGTATCATGAGAGCATAGATAGGGAACCTTTTAGAAAACTTCAAGACAAACATAGTAAGAACAATAGGTTCCCAGTTGGATACCATTAAAATAAAAAAGAAACAAGAGGAGGAAAATGAAGCAATGAGCATATATTGCCCAAGATGCAGGAGAAAGAATTCCTCAAGGGAATTCCCATTAGATAACATTTTAGTTTGTGGCTTCTGTACTGAATACCATGTGACTAAAAAATGTCCATCATTTCCCGGTTTATTAGCCATCTACAGGAGTGGAGATCATGGGGAGTCTTCTTATGCACCTAGGAGGCCATGGAAACCTAGGAACCAACCCACCTACCCAGATCTACAATCCCAAGTTCCACCTTATTATCAACAACAACAACAGTGGAACTCACCAGGTTGGAAAAACTAGTCTACTCAGTACCAACATCCTTGGTTTCAAGGATGGAGAGGATGGCATAACCAAGGAAACCCTCAATCTCCACCTATCCCTATGTCCAACCATCCTTATCCTCAGTTCCCACCGAACACTCCGCAACTTTTTCCAGGTTTTGTTCCATCACCTTTACCTCCTATTCCACAACAACAACCACTAAAATATCAAAATGCAAGCTCCCCAAGACCAACACTATTACTAACACAACCAGTGTTGAATCCCAATAATAGGCCCCCTCAACCTCTTCACAATGTTGAGATGCAGGCCTTCCTAACAGATGTTATCACTCCTATTCCATTATAGGAAATTCAACTAAGATCGGGAAAAGTTTTGGAGAGGCAGAGACCTTCAGTAGTCATCCAGGAAGAAGAAGAAGAAGAAACCACCAAACAACCCACGTATGAAACTAGGTAGGAATATGTTATTATCCCGAAGAACCAAGAACCCAAGATTCCCCAAAATGAACCTTCAAAAATTACGAAGGTCCCTCCTTATCCAGACTGATTGGTAATCAAGAAACCTACCACCCAAATAAAATTTGACATTTTGAATGAATTAAAAAATATTTTTGTCAAGATTCCCCTGCTTCAGTCCATTAAAGATATTCCAATCTACAGTAAGGTAGTCAAATAATTGTGTATTAAGAAGCCAGGTAGGAAGAAAAAGGACCCCCCTACAGTGCATTTGGTAGGAGGAATTTTTGAGTACATATCAGAGTAGCCAAAACTAGCAAAGTATGGGAACCCAGGAAACCCCATAGTGACCATAACCATTAATGAGGTCTCCATTGGAAACACTCTCATAGACCTAGGGGCAGCCATCAATGTTATGACCACTACTACCTTGGAACAATTATAGTTACAACCTCTTCTTCGACCTACCACAACCATTTTGGAATTAGCAGATAAGACTAGGGTTATACTTGAAGGAATTTTAGATGATATCATGGTTACTTTAGCCTCATGGGAGTACCCAGTAGATTTTCTTGTTATTCACTCAAAGGATCCTACCAAAGGCCATCCCATCATTTTGGTTATACCTTGTTTAGCCACAGCCAATGCATTTATTGGCTGTAGAAAAGGGGAAATGACCATGTCAAATGGTCTCTCTATCTAGAAGCTCACCATTTACCCTCCAGCTCAACCTATTATGGAGAATATATGGTGGCTTGAATGTCCATACAAGAATGAGTACTAGGAAGAATTTGTATTGCCAAGTGACCATGCATGGGAACTTCAGGAGCACACAATAGAAAATGTGCTAAACCAGTTCATTTTTTCTATCACATGTGTGGATATTCCACAGTCTTTCCCCCAATTTGAGTACATGTTTGGGGAAGAATTTCAAGAACAATTGGACCCGTCCATTTTGTCTTCGACATATTTTATCTTCGAGATATATGAGTCTACCATGTCTTATACTATGCCCTACGAGATTAGTCCAGGAAATTTTTTACATATAAACTCTGAGCTAGATAAAGACCAACAGAAACAGTTAGTAGATATCCTTAAAGAACAATCAGGAGCATTTTCCTAGGAATACACTGACATGAAGGGTATACACCTTGACACATGCATCCATCACATATATACCCAGGGGGAAGTAACACATGTTAGGAAACCCCAGAGGAGGATTAACCCAACACTCAAAGACATAGTCAAGGAGGAGATCCAAAAGTTGTTAAATGTCGGATCTATCTATCCCATCTCTGACAGTAAGTGGGTATCTCCGCTTGTAGTGGTTCCAAATAAAGTGACTGGGAAATGGAAAATTTGTGTTGATTTCCGGGAACTAAACAAAGCCACTCTAGATTACTTTCCTCTCCCTTTCATTGACCAAGTTCTA
The DNA here is from genome assembly GCA_000966675.3 of Picea glauca. Classification (NCBI taxonomy): domain Eukaryota; kingdom Viridiplantae; phylum Streptophyta; class Pinopsida; order Pinales; family Pinaceae; genus Picea; species Picea glauca. The sequence goes on from JZKD02S0914666.1 coordinate 131,478, forward strand.
GATACCTTGTCTAGAAAAAAGTATTTTTCATTTCTAGATGGGTACAGCGGGTACAATCAGATTCTTATAGCACCCAAGGACTAGGACAAGACTACCTTTACTTTTCCTTGGGGAACCTATGCCTATAGGTTCTTACCATTTGGATTGTGTAATGCTCCTACCACATTTCAATGAGCAGTATTAGGGATATTTGTCGATCTTATTCATGATTGTGTAGAGGTCTACATGGATGACTTCATAGTCTATGGTAACACTTACTGGGAAACCTTAGACAACTTAGAAAAAGTCATCATCAGATGCTAGGAAATGAACCTATCTCTAAGTCATGAAAAATGCAAAATTTTGTTAACTGAAGGAGTGGTTCTAGGACATCATGTTTCATCTGAAGGGATAAAAGTCGATCCTGCAAATATTGAGGTCATCATCAAACTTCCACCCCCCAAGTCCCAGAAAGCGGTGAGAAGCTTTCTTGGAAATGTCGGATATTACCGACGGTTTATTGAAAATTTTACAAAGATTGTTGCACCTATGTTTGGATTATTAATAAAATATGTTGATTTTTTTTGGACTGAGCAGTGTCAAACTACCTTTGAAACCTTGGAAGCTAAGCTATATTGGGCACTAGTTCTTAGAGGGACCAATTGGACTCTCCCATTTCATATATCCACTGATGCCTCTGACACCGCAATAGGAGGGGTATTAGGGCAGAAAGAGGACCATCAGTCCAATGTCATTTACTTTGTGAGCAAGAACTTGTCCCCTACCGATTTGAACTACACAGTCACCGAGAAAGAATTCTTGGCAGTTGTTCATGCTATCAACAAGCTTTGTCATTACATTACAGGTTACGAAGTATTCATACATACTGATCATTATACCATTATATTCCTCATGAATAAACCTATAACTAATGGACGAGTGACTAGGTAGCTCTTGTTATTGCAAGAATTTAATATCATTGTGCTTGACCGACCTAGAAAAGATAATGTAGTAGCTGATTTTCTTTCCCGAATAAAAAATGAGGATGATGACATCCCTGTAGATGGTAGTTTTCCAGATGAGCATATTTTTTCCCTTTCTATCAATACCCCATGGTTTGCGGATATGGAAAACTATCTAGATACTAGGAAGTCACCATCTCATTCGTCACCTCATGAAAAGCAGAAAGTTATTACACAGAGTGCTAATTACTCTTGGGTTGGTCATGATATTTTTCACACAGGTCCTGATTTGATTATTTGTAGATGTGTCCGAGAGGACGAGGTACCTGAGATACTACGAAGCTGTCATGAAGGACCATGTGGTGGCCATTTGTATGACAAATGAACAACATATAAGGTGTTACATTTGGGTTACTATTGGCCTAGCATTTTCAAAGATGTTGCCAAGTATGTGAGAAGTTGTGATAGTTGCCAAAGGATAGGAAGACCTACGTCAGCTGACGAAATTCCTTTGTGTGCCCAAGTTATGATAGAACCCTTCGAAAATGGTCCCTCGACTTTGTAGGACCAATTTCACCCATGTCCTGTAGGAAGAACTATATTTTGGTTTGTACGGACTATGTCACCAAATGGGTAGAGACAAAATCCCTATTCAAGGATACAGAGAAGTCTATTGTCGAATTTATCTATGAAGACATCTTTACCCGCTTCGGTTTCCCTCGTGAAATTGTTACCTACCAAGGCACTCAATTCACTTCCAAGATGATGAAAGAACTAATAGAGAAATATGGGATTAAACACTGTAAATCTTATCCATACCACCCACAAGCCAATGGTCAGGTAGAATCCACAAACAAATTTCTTGAAGCCATCTTGACCAATACTGTTCAGTTGCATCACTGGGATTGGGCCAATAGACTTCCAGAATCTTTGTGGGCATACCAGACCACCTGGAGGAATACCACTGGGCATACCCCTTATGAGCTAGTGTACGGGAAACAAGTACTTCTACCTATAGAATTCCAAGTAAGGAATTTCTGTATTACCATAGAATTGGGATTAAACTTAGATGAGGCTCAGAAGCAATGAGCCCTACAATTGAGTGAGTTGGATGAAATTAGGAAATATTCCATCCAACAGACGATATTAGTCCAAAACCATAGGAGCAAGTGGCATGAAAGGTTTATTAAGATGAAGCACTTCAAAACTGGTGATTGGGATATGTTGTTTGATTCCCGATTCAAAAACATCAAAGGCAAACTTACCACCCATTGGTTGGGCCCTTATGAGGTAGACACTGTATATGACAATGGAGTTGTAAAAATTAAAACAATTAATGATGGACAAGTCTCCTTTGTATTAAATGGACATCGACTTAAATTTTATCATAAGACCATTTCCAAAGAGGATTTTCTACAGGTCATGTCAACTAACAAAGCATTGGCCTTGGTAGATGGGGAATTCCCCCCATGTTCTTAACAAAGTTTTTAAAACTTTCCTACTGTATATATGTAAATAGTTTTTGAATTTTGTTAATAAGGAAATTCTAGAGATTTCTATAAGTATTTATTTCACCAGGAGTACACAGTTTCAGGGTATTTCTTCACAACATTGTTACACTTGAATTTTGTGTCTACTAAAGCATCAAATGAATATTGACTTACTGTAATTAGCCATATTGTTCTAAAAAATATCATGTTTAAGGCATTCTAAAGCAGTTGCTCTTGAAACTTTTCACCACTGTATAAGGAAGTGATACCATAACTATCAAGCCTAGAGGTCTCTTGTACATTTTTTCCAAGAAACCTGAGTAAGTGAGTCAAGTGTATTTATAAAAGAGTAGTAAGGAGGTCTAATTAGCGATTAGTCATGGAAACATGACAATAACTACAAAATAAGAACGTGAGTTGAGCCTAGAGATACCTTTTTGTTCTTTCTCAATGGTACCATCCACTACACACTAAATATATTGATTATATCATATATTTAGATAGGCCACATCCACTTAAGTACCCCTTACATCGGGACAACCACTAAGTAATATAATGGAAAATCATCCTCTAACATAAATACCATCCCAATTGAAAAACTAAAAGAAAGAAAAAGTTGTTTTCAAAGTTGTTCCCCCATCTTCTTGCATAACACACTCTTATATTAAAATCTTAAAAGATGGAGGGCCAATATTTGAGGGTGTAAGAGGCTAACCCGTCGGGATATTGAACAGGTCTGCTGGCAGCAGGTATCGGCCTGTGGTATGACTAGGTAAACCTGTCAGAATTGTTGGAGCCGCCCTTGTTTTTTAGCCTATCACAATTTTCAATTTGATGCTTGAAATCTAAAGATGGTTTTCTTTTTCCCTCCTAGATATCGATAATCTCTGAAGCTTAATCATGCAAGAAGCGATGATTTTTCTACTCTTGAAGCAAGTCCTACCTTTCGTAAGAATGTTCCCTCTTTTTTGTTCTACTTCGGGATCTCGTAGGTTGGATACTATAACTCATGAATTCACACGTCCCGAGTCACGAAACGGCAAAGTCATTTTAAATTTTCACTCAAGATAATAACAAGGGTAAAATTTTTTAACTCATGATTAGACGTCGTCGGGGTTTCACGCCTTGACGTTCGCTAAACCCAATTTTTTATTTTTACAGCCCTGAGAGCCAAGAACACGAGGTCCTTTCTGGATAACCCATGTCGAGGATTAAAGGCAAAAAAGCTAACCGTGTTTAAAGTTGTTCTCGGCATTTCACCACTCGACGCTATCTTTTTCGAAAGTTACGGCATCTAAACCCCGACTCACGAAGTCACGATGTAATTATAACATGATTAATTAATCACTTAATCCAAGATTATCTTCCCCTTAATTAAGCCTTGTTATCGCGATCTCGCGGTTTCGCAACTCGGCATATAAATCTCCCAGAAACTTATCTTCGAAGTTCTGAGTTGCGATATGGCAAATAAAATGATTATAAAATTAATTATGCCCCAAATCGCAATTACCTTTAATTAAACCAAAATCGGTCCTCGTGGTCTCGGGAGTTGGAGACTCAAAATGTTAAAAGAAAATCCACGATATAATGAATAGCGAGAAATTGATTAACGTTGGCGAGATTGGATTAACTAAGCCAAATCAAGCCAAATCCCACGTTTCGATGCCTGCATGATTTATGAGGGGGTCTTTTCTCTCCATATGCCAACTGACTTTTAAACCGCCAAAATTTATGACATTAATGGGAAATAGGGTAAATCTATGAATGTAAGACCGAATTTTTACGGTATGAATTTATTTCTAATTATGATTTGACAGTCTTTTTTTGAAAGGTAATGAGTTTTCAAATATATGAAAGAGCTGCGTTTGATTATGAAAAATGCATTTTCATAAGCACACAGAGCTCATCACTTCTGAGTAAACTAACTTCTGTATGTATACGTAGTTCTATCGCAGAAGAGCTAAAATGCAAGCTTCAACCATGGATCCGTGGAAAGAAACAAAGGAGAATGTTGAGGTTGCAGGACAAGGCTTAGACAATGTCTCCGATACTTCCCCCCAAAGCGTCGACTCGGTCCCTAACTGGTCATTTGTTTCGGACGTTCTGCAATTAGAATTGGTGGATTATTCCGACGACTCCAAAGACAACGAAAAGGATGATATAAACACTAAGTACAAAATAGTCATCCAATCTGGAATGCACAGAGTAGCAGCCAGGCCACGGTTGCTTCCATATTATGACATGATCCAATGGGCGTTGGATCATGTGGACATACCGACCAGGACTATCATGAACGGGAACCAAGTCACTGTCGGGACTTTTAGGCCAGAGCATCTGCAAACCATGTATAAGATACCTACGACGTCCGACTACACATATGGCACTTAGTTCCTGGAGGAATTCAAGGAGAAGGAGTGCACACAGTATGATAAAACCATGTCCGATTTGATAAAGGATTGGGTTTCACGCACCGCGAAGTTCAGAGCTAATGACCAAGGCATTTATTCAATCGCTTCATTGGAACCGCAGTATAAATATGTGGCCATGATGACATGCCGATTGTATGGGAGAGAGGACACATCGCATTTTTTCCTTGCGTGGGTGCCTCTAATGTTTCGGGTCGCAGAAGGTTGCTCTTTTAATTGGGAACAAGCCTTAGATTTGCATTCACACCTTTTATTAAAATATACTATAGTTACGGGAACAAGCCTTAGATTTGCATTCATATTTTATTTATGTAACCGTAAATTCTCTTTTATACGACCGAACAAAGACAACACTTAATCTCTCTTAAAGTCTTTCCTACCCTTACTGTTCCCCCATCACAGTTCCTGTACCAACTCAACCTAACGTTGAATCCAGAATACTTAGTCAAACGCACATTGCCTTAAACCTCTTCGACACCATTCTTAAAACGGAAACTAACCGGGTCGAACTCGAACAATCATGGATAGCCATTGAACGAGACATAACTATTCAGGAACAGTTGGAAGCTAGACAGTGCCAACGTAGAAATCTTCCCTAGTTTCTTTTACCGAAGGTTTACACTTCCCTCTCCTACACCTATCACCCACATTCGAATGCCTTGACACTGTACGTTTAAGCCTTAAGTACAGACTCAAGAACAACATCTTTCTAGCGCCGTTTCCAGGGAACGAAGTTACAAAATCTTTTTCCCTGGGAAAATGACATTTGTTTTTCGTTGAAAGTGTTACCCTTTGATAGTGAACAAAGAGTACACACCTTTTAAGGCTTTTTATCTTTCACTTGGAGACTCCACGAAGAAAATAAACTGGCATTTGGTCGAAGAAATACCAAACAAAACCCGGATGGTAAGCAGATTACGCCCTTTAACGATCCCGAAAAAATTCTAAAGACGAGAGGCTCTTTTAAGCCAAATGTTGCAGTTTACAAACTTGAAACCCCATCACTGAAGGCTGAGATTCCTTCCGAACCCTCAAATTTGCTCAGTCCTTGCTTTGACGCTAAAGATTCAACTCCAATCTGCTCTGAAATTAGGAGTGAGATTCATCCAATAATCCCCTTAGCACACAAGGGAAAGGGCCCACTTGAAACTTCGTCGGCTTTTAAAATACCATCTCTTCTTCAGTTGAATTTCCTGACTTCACCAAATTTTGAAGAGTGTGTCACACACTCATTTCTCACACCCGTTCGTTTTCCCAATTCCATCTCTTGCAAATCCGAGGAACCGAGTCCTCGCGTTCCTTATCTTTCCTCATCGGATTTTCCTCTTCGCGAAGAAAATAAAGATTCCCTTTTAATTTTCCAAAACCACCTTTACAACTTTCCACAAACAATGATGGCAACTGCCGGAAGAGGAGGTGGAGGTTTTATAGGAGGAGGCGGAGGGTTTATCAGAGGAGGAGGGGGAGGAGCCCCTCTAGGAGGAGCTGGAGGCCAAGGGCCTACTCCCCCTCCTAGAGTCTTTGCGAAATTCACATCCAAATGCGCTCCTTTAGTATTTCCCATCCCCCTACATGATCTCCCAAAAAATTACATAAAAAATTTACCAAAATTCACCGAGGAGGGGGATCTGACCGCGGCCGAACATATAAATTTTTTCTACCAATTCGCAGATATCTTCGGTATCGAGCACGAGGATGTATATTCGAGACTCCTTGTCCAAAATTTTGAAGGTCAAGTCTGAACTTGGTTTCGGAGCCTACCCGCAACTTCTATCCTGTCATATGATGCTTTGGAAGATGCTTTCCTCAGACAATGGGGCGAGCAAAAATACCATCTCTATTATCTAACCGAATTTGGGTTTTTGAAGAAAAGGAACTCAGAAACAGTCATGGAATTCATTCAGAGATTCAACAAACTGTACAATAAAATCCCAACTAAGGTTAAACCATCACAACCCGCGGCCAAAGTGACTTTCGCTGGAGCTTTCGAGCCTGATTTTGCACTCCTTCTGCGAGAGCGAAGGGGAGCCACCTTAAACCGAATGCAGGATGATGCGGTAGAAATATAGTCTAACATGATGGCTTCGGGTAAGCTTAAAGATAGATTAGAGACTGGAAATAGAGAGACCAAGTGCTTTAGAGAACAAGCAGGTCCTTCAGGGTCCCATAGATCCTCAGACGATAGGGTGGACGATATGGCTAGAGTGATTAAAGAGTTGTCAAATAAAATAGCCCGAATGGAAATCGAACAGGCTAAGGCTGAATCTTACCCCAAAAAATATTTCAAGAGGAACCCAAAACCCCCGAACCAACAAAGACAAATACAAAATGAAGATAAAAAAATACAAGCTCCCTTAAAGAATGAAAATTTTATAGGAGCTAACGATTTTCAAGACTTTGAGGATTTGGATAATGATGTCACGAACTTCGGTGATGAATGTACTGAACCATATCTGACTCACGAAGACTATGAAAAGTCTCTAAATACGCTGCAACCATCAAATGAGAGTGAAGAAGGTGATCGCACTGATATCTGTGAATCCCAACCAGAAACTGAGATGATGATGGCTGAGTTTCAACCAAAGTACAACTTGAGATCTAAGGGTAAGCCCACCTCAACGACTCAACCCAAGAAAATCCTTCAAAGAGGTCAAGCTTATGAGCCTCCTTCAGACCAAACCTTATCACCCAACAACAAAACTAGAGTAGTAAGCACTCAAGAGTCTGAGGTGGAAAAAGATGAAACTCAAACACAGGAGACCGGACCCGTAAATAAAGCTACGTCTTCAACTAGGACCATGAGTGATGAAGCTATCTAGACAAATAAGTTGTAAAGGAAGAATTCTGAAGTCTCAACCAGAGAAACAGACAAGGTGAGCGAAGCTTTCAGTTTTGAAAATGAGTTAAACAAAATTAAGATACCAATCCCTTTCGTGGAATTAGCGAAAAACCCTGTTTATCGCAAGCAAATTACCAAAATGATAGGTGTCTCCAAACTAGAAAGCCAGTCTGATGTTATAAACTTGGAAGATGATAGACCTAACATCACTTTTGATCCCCATTTTGAAGGGTCCAAAGACAACATCGCTCCCTTTTATATCACTCTGAATGTATATGATTAGTTGATGCATAATTGTATGTTAGACTCTGGAGCTTCCCATAATGTTATGACCAAGATTATAATGGAGAAGCTGGGTCTCTAGATCACAAGACCTTATGGAAATCTGTACTCTTTTGAATCGAGGAAGGTTAAATGTATGGGGATGATAAAATATCCGGTAGTTACCCTGGCGCAGGTCCTGGTTAAGAGTATCCTGATGGATGTGGTTATCGCAGATATTCCCCCTAAGTATGGCATGATGTTATCTAGGTCATGGGGAGCCAAGTTGGGGGGTTCTCTACAGTTGGACATGACTTATGCCACAATACCTGTGTTCGGTGGTCAGTTCACTCATTTGTACAGAGAAACAAGATTAGCATATACGGTCAGTGACCCTCAAAACCCAAACAACTTCCCTATTTACATTGCAGACCAAGATCTAGGAAATTGCATCTTGTATTTTGATGATAGTCTGTATGGTTGTCCAGAGGAAATCGATACAAAGAAAGAAGAGTTAAACCTCATGACAGAAGATCTGTGTAGTACCGGTGTCTGGAAAATGTATTTTGATGGTGCTTTATCTTCTAAAGGGGCAGGTGCTGGAGTGCTTTTAGTGGCGCCTGAAGGTAAGTTCATTGTTCCTTTCTCTTACCGTTTGCAGTGGGACATAGATTACACTAATAACGTATGTGAATATGAAGGATTGATCTTAGGATTAGAGGTTGCCAAAAATCTAAATATAAGAAACTTGGAGGTATATGGTGATGCAGAATTAATAGTCAAACAAGTAAACCGACAGTACCTAGCCAAGCATCCTAGACTAAGAACGTATAGAAATTGTGCTTGGGATCTCATGGAAAAAAATTTCTCATCCGTAAATATCCATTTTATCCCTCGCGTAGAGAATCTGCATGTTGATGCATTGGCAAAGGCAGCTTCAACCTTCTCTCCCCCCATGACCTTCAAACTAAAGTACCACATTGAAATCAGATACAAACCCTCTATACCAAACAATATCAAACACTGACAGGTCTTTGAAGATGACGAACAAATTAAGAAATTTCTTGCAGCCATGGGTGAGTTCTCTGAAACTCATCCAAACCAAGAGAATCAAAATGACCCGATGTGGATCATGCAAGAGGGGGAAGATCCTGAAACCTTCCGAGAAAAAATTGCGGACCATCGTATGTTGGTCCTTAAAAGAAACCAAATTCCGAAAGGCTTAATTCCTTTAGAAAGACTTTTTGATCAAAACGACGTACCTGTGAAATCTACTTTGCATCCCCAACCAAAATAAGTGGAGGACTGTGATATAGGAACTGAAAAGGAATCCAAGCTATTAAAGATATCCAAGTTCCTCCCTCCCAAAGTAAAGGTCAAGTACAAAGACCTACTCAGACAGTACAAAGATGTTTTCGCCTGGTCTTATGACGAGCTTAGAACGTATGACACTTCCATAATAGATCACAAGATACCTTTGAAGCCTGGGGTCAAACTGTTTAGGAAAAATCTTAGACAAATTAACCCCATTTTGTTACCCATGATTGAAAAGGAAGTTATGAAGATTTTAGATGCGAAAATAATCGTACCTCTGAGATACTCAGACTGGGTGGAAAACCTGGTCCCGGTCCGGAAAAAGAACAGAGAAATCAGACTGTGTGTGGATTTCCGAAACTTGAATAATTCTTCTCTCAAGGATAATTATCCGCTGCCCAAAGTGGACCATGTGCTAGAAAAAGTAGTTGGGGAAAATCGAATGTATATGATAGATGGGTTTTCTGGTTATAATCAAATCGCCATGAACGAACAAGATAGGGAAAAAACTGCTTTCACCACACCATGGGGTACATTTATGTATGACAAAATGCCGTTTGGTTTGATGAATGCAGGGGATACATTCCAACGCGCTATGGACATCGCTTTCATAGGAGAAAGAGACAAGTTCGTAGTCATCTACCTCATTGATTTGACAGTTTTCTCTAAAACCGACGAAGAACATTTGATCCATCTGAAACAGACTTTCGAGAAATGTTGCAGGTTTGGTCTATCTTTGAACCCAAATAAATCACATTTCACTATGTGGGAAGGTAAGCTTTTGGGCCATATCATATCTAGAGATGGAATCAGAATTGATCCTAAGAGGATTGAAGCAATAGAAACTATAAATATTCCCAGAAATGTAAAAGAGATTCAATCTTTCTTAGGAACAATAAATTTTTTACGAAGGTTTATCCCCAATTTCGTTGAGATTGTCAAATTGATCACAGGGATGTTGAAGAAGGATAACGAAGTAAATTGGACAACTGAGGCCAGAGCATCGTTCACGCATATTAAAAAAGTCATAAGCGAGGCACCTGTGTTAGCAAGCCTAGATTATCTGAAATATTTTCTTATCTTCTCATTTTCCTCTGAGCATACTATCGCCGCGGTGCTCTTACAAAAGGATGAAGAAGGATTCGAACGGCCGATCGCATTTTTTAGCAAGATCCTTAAAGACGCAGAACTGAAGTATGACATAATAGAAAAACAGGCGTACGCAATGGTAAAAGCACTAAAGGCATTCAGAACTTATGTACTACATTCAAAAATTATTGCGTACGTGCCTACCAGTTCTATGAAGGATATATTGATACAGCCAGACAGTGACGGAAAAAGAGGGCGATGGCTGGCGAAAATCCAAGAATTCGATTTGGAAGTTAAACCGACCAAATTGATAAAAGGGTAAGGCCTAGACAAACTCTTAGCTGAATCAAATCTCAGGGCTCTCAATATCAATTGCCTGCAGGGAAGTGACGAAGACACAGACCTAAATGAACTGGAAGAAGAAACAGGTCCAAACCATATCGAAGAGAAGTTCTTATCATTGGACTGGTATAGAGACATAGTGTTTTACCTGCTGAACCTAAAATTCCCAAATGAACTATCACCATCTAAATGCAGGACTTTAAAACTCCACGCGGTTAAATATTGTATCACTGAAGGTCGAGTATTTTGGAAGGATCCACTCGGTTTCCTGTTAGTCTATCTAGTCTAATCGAAAACTCGGTGGGTTATAGATGAATTTCATAAGGGAGTCTGTGGGGGGAATCACGCATGGAGAGCTGCAGCCTACAATATCTTGAGGGCTGGGTACTACTGGTCGAAACTCTTTTCAGATGTCAATGCCAAAGTGCGTGCCTGCAACCCTTGTCAAATATTCGCTAGTAAACAGAAGCTCCCTGTGCTGCCACTAGTTCCAGTCAAAGCTGAAGCTCCATTTCAACAATGGGGTCTAGACTTCATAGGGGAGATTAATCCCCATTCCAGTGCTCAACATAAATGGATTTTAACAGCTACATATTATTTTACTAAGTGGGTGGAAGCCATTCCAACCAAAAGGGCAACTGACTCTGTGGTAATCGATTTCTTGGAAGACAATATCTTGTCAAGATTCGGTTGTCCCTGGAAGATAGTTACCGGAAATGCCCAGGCCTTTAAATCTATGGCTATGATCAGTTTCTGTTAGAGGTATAACATCATTCTGGGCCATTCCACAGCATATTACCCCCAGGGGAACGGATTTTCCGAATCATCGAACAAGAGCCTGGTAAACATAATCAAGAAAGTACTGGATGAAAATAAAAGGTCTTGGCATGTGCACTTGAAATACGCATTATGGGCAAACCACATCAGCACTAAAAGGTCTATCGACATTTCGCCGTTTAAAATGGTCTATTGGACAGATGCGGTCCTACCTATAAACCTAGCACTGCCAGTGATGAAGTTATGGCAGGACCAAAATGAAGAACCCAATCATGTAACCAGGAGAATAAATCAGTTGATCGAGGTTCAACAGCATAGAGTTGAAGTTTATGAAAAGATGCATAAGTACCAAGATGATTTGAAAGCATTATTCAACCGCAAGGAAAAGGACAGGGAATTTCTTCCAGGTGATTTAGTGCTAAGATGGGATGCAAGAAAAGAGGAAGCGGCGAAGCATAGTAAATTTGACCACCTCTGGTAAGGACCATTCAGGGTCTCGGCTCCAGAAGGAAAAAAATCTTTCCTACTGGAAAATATAGACAGAGAGCTCCTCAGTGCCCCTGTCAACGAGCGGTATCTAAAGCATTACATGACGTAACAATCGCCAGATTCAATATATATATATATATATTTTTTTTAAAATCGTAAATAATCAAATTTCATTATATATGTTTTGTACATACAGATATTTTCATTTAAACATTTGCTTTTGATTTTCTATTTTTTCCGTTCATAAACTCTCGACACATTTCGAATAAGATTCGTATTTTCTTTGTACAGGATTCCATATGCGTACGAAACTAGCAGGAAAAGTATTTTGCAGGTCGGTGTCAGAAATAAATTGGCATAAAACAGGTGATACCTAAAGTAGTTTCATATTGCGCAAAGAAAGTGAAATGAAAAGGTAAAAAGGAACTTTCTCAAAAACACATGTTATGAAAGACTGTTAAAGGAAACCGAGGTGACGACATTCAAACTGCAATATCGGCTAAAATGTTAGATAACAGGATCATTGCTTGGCTTGATAATATTTGATTTAAAAAAAAATAAATAAATTTTTTGATACACTCAATCAAAAAACGGTCGGTCAAAATAAACTATCCCCAAATATATCTACAAGAGTCAGTCTCGAACTGTTTGACCTTTTGTATTTTCAGTCAATGAATCGCTACCTGGTATCTTGTCTATCTTCGGGTCTAACGTTTAGCAAGTCTCCATCTTCCTGTGTCATTATGAAGGGATAAAAAAATTTTGTTTTAGCCTCGTGAGTTTCAAAACAGATTGTGGAAAGAAAGCGGGTCTTCACAACTACTTGATCCCCTACTAAGAGAAGGAACATTTAGAGCGATCCTAACTTTCCTAGGTTTTTCAACAGCATCGGAGGATTAAATCTTGCTCAAATGGGATGCCCATTAAAAAGTTATTCTCCTTTTTCTCCCTAAGAACGAAGATGTTGTAAAGGTCAAGGGAAGGTTGGTACCGAGTAATCAAGTAAGTTGACAGACCTCTGATGCAAAATATTACACCGATATCAACCATGATACAAACTGATTTCCCCCATCTTCGCGCTCAAAAAGTAATTATAAGACAGGTGGTGAAAGGAAATTCAGAAATGATTGCCCCCACCTAGTCCAAGAAGATGATGAAAGGAAATTCAGAAATGATTGCCCTCGTCTCAGCATTTAAATGCATAAATATATTCCGAAGTGGTGAAAGGAAATCCAATGAAAGGGGCCAGATAACTTCATCGGGGTACTGAATAGGCTCGCTGGTAGTGAAGCAATGTCTAAGATATCTGTAAGGTTGTTATACATGAATATCACTCTACTCTAGTAACCAACGCTTTCTAAAACCTGATCCACATCCCAAATTCAGACGAGACTCCCCAATTAAAAAACATATAATCTCATTCTCTTGATGCAAACCGAGAGCCACAATATCTGTTGAGTCTCCTAGGACTATTTCGATTGTCTTAAAACATACCTAAATTTAGTAGTGGGAAAGGGAAAATTGTGAAAGGGACTACAGCTGTGTTTGAAAAAAGTATCTGATTTTGAAAAAACTTTTCAAGGTAAAGAACAGAGTCTTTTTCCCCCTTCGATCCTCTTTTCTCGGAACCTTTCCACCTGATTTAGATTTTGACTCCATTTACCCAATATTGGCACGTGGTCTACTGTTCTTCCCACCTCGCAGGAAGGCGGGATCCCTAGTTGGAGCCTATGTTGGAGTCGCCCTTGTTTTTTAGCCTGTCACAATTTTCAATTTGATGCTTGAAATCTAAAGATGGTTTTATTTTTCCCTCCTAGATATCAATGATCTCTGAAGCTTAATAACGCAAGCAACGATGATTTTTATACTCTCAAAGCAAGTCCTACCTTTCGTAAGAATTTTCCCTCTTTTTTGTTCTACTTCGGGATCTCACAGGTCGGATACTATAACTCATGAATTCACACATCTCGAGTCACGAAACGGCAAAGTCATTTTAAATTTTCACTCAACACAATAACAAGGGTAATTTTTTTTAACTCATGACTAGACATCGTCCGGGTTTCGCGCCTCGGCGTTCGCTAAACCCAAATTTTTATTTTTACAGCCCCGAGAGCCGAGAACACGAGGTCCTTTCTGGATAACCCATGTCGAGGATTAAAGGCAAAAAAGATAACCGTGGTTAAATTTGTTCTCGGCATTTTGCCACTCGGCGCTCTCTTTTTCGAAAGTTACGACGTCTAAACCTTGACTCACGAAGTCACGATGTAATTATAACATGATTAATTAATCACTTAATCCAAGATTATCTTCCCCTTAATTAATCCTTGTTATCGCGATCTCGCGGTTTCGCAACTCGGCATATAATCTCCCAGAAACGTATCTTCGAAGTTCCGAGTTGCGATATGGTGAATAAAATGATTATAAAATTAATTATGCCCCAAATCGCGATTACCTTTAATTAAACCAAAATCGGTCCTCGTTGTCTCGGGAGTTGGAGACTCAAAATGTTAAAAGAAAATCCATGATATAACAAATAGCAAGAAATTGATTAACGTTGGCGAGATTGGATTAATTAAGCTAAATCAAGACAAATCCCGCATTTTGATGCCTGCACGATTTACGAGGGGGCCTTTTTTCTCCATACGCCAACTGACTTTTAAACCGCCAAAATTTATGACATTAATGGGAAATAGGGTAAATCTATGAATGTAAGATCAGATTTTTACGGCATGAATTTATTTCTAATTATGATTTGACAGTCTTGTTTTGAAAGGTACCGAGTTTTAAAATATATGAAAGAGCTGTGTTTCATTATGACAAATACATTTTCATAAGAACACAGAGCTCATCACTTCTGAGTAAACTAACTTTTGTATGTATATGCAGTTCTATCGCAGAAGAGCTAAAACGCAAGATTCAGCCATGGCTCCGCGGAAAGCAGCAAAGGTGAATGTTGAGGTTGCAGGACAAGGCTCAGACAATGTCTCTGATACTTCCCCCCAAAGCGTTGACTCGGTCCCTAACTGGTCATTTGTTTCAGACGTTCTGCAATCAGAATTGGTGGATTATTCCGACGACAACGAAAAGGATGATATAAACACTAAGTAAAAAATAGTCGTCCAATCCGGAATGCACAGAGTAGCAGCCAGGCCACGGTTGCTTCCATATTATGACATGATCCGATGGGCATTGGATCACGTGGACATACCAACCAGGACTATCATGAACGGGCAACGAGTCACTGTCGAGACTTTTAGGCTAGATCATCTGCAAACCATGTATAAGTTACCTACAATGTCCGACTACACATATGGCGTTGAGTTCCTGGAGGAATTCAAGGAGAAGGAGTGCACACAGTATGATAAAACCATGTCCGGTTTGATAAAGGATTGGGTTTCACGCACCGTGAAGTTCAGAGCTAATGACCAAGGGGTTTATTCAATCGCTTCATTGGAACCGCAGTATAAATATGTGGCCATGATGACATGCCGGTTATATGGGAGAGAGGACACATCGCATTTTTTCCTTGCGTGGGTGCCTCTAATGTTTCGGGTCGCAAAAGGTTTCTCTTTTAATTGGGCAAGGATGCTTTCAGATAGCTTGGCCAATCGGGTCACAGAGTATTGGGAGCAGAAGGAGAGTGGGAAGGCGTCATCGTTCTTCATGTCCACATACATTATGGACGCAATCTGTTCTATGACACCATTTCCATTGATGAGTTGGGGTTGGACTCCGGCCGAAGAAAAACCCATACATATTTATCATGAAAAACTATGGGAAAACAAAGCAGAAAATTTTGCATATGAAATTTTTAATTGGTTCATGGTGCCCTTGCATGTCTCCATTAGTGGTCACCCACCACCCCGTATCCCGGACAGCATAGCAACAAATATGAGCAGCATAGCGGACTGGTACGTGGAGGCGGAATTCTCATACCTCAGGGTTTTCGGGGCTTCTGTTCCCCCCCATGCGCTACCATTGTTCATTCCTGACAAGCTAGCTTGTCGCGAGGTTGCCCAGCAGACGATAATCGGCGGTGTAAGTAAAGAGCTCAAAGGGTACTCAAAGAAGGTATGGTTGTCTTTTCCCATTCGTTTGAATTCTTATTCTTTATTAGATTTCGGGTATGCAAAAGTCGAGGTTGCTTCCCTGGAAGACCTAAATTTGGTCTCCATCGAGTACAAGAAGCATGATCCACAGAGGGTCGTGAGAAATCATTTGGCTAATTGTGGGTTCAAAATATTTGAGCATGAGAATTCACCCTCGGATGACATTTTCCGAGGAGCGAGGTCCTATGAGGAAATTTTGGCCCGGATTCAATCCTTGGCACCCTATGATAGAGCCAAAGTATTGAAATTCCAGGAACACCAACGTAGTTGTCTCCCCGTTGTATTGCGAGGTGAAGGTCCAGGTATTTCGGAGACGAAACAGAAGGATGTTGAAGGTTCTAAATATGCAACTCCTGACCCAGGAAAACACCAGGACAAGGGGGAACAAACAAAGAATCCATAAGCAGAGGAAAAGACTTCGGACCCGCCAAAGAAACAGAATCCGGAGATAGAGATAAAAACCCCAGAACTGCCAAAGAAGCAGAACCCGGTCGACACCCTAGGAAAATTGGCAAAACAGATCAGAGAACCCATCACGTCTGTCACTCCCTTGCATTCGACGCAGGGAAATATAGAAGAATGATGGATATTCGATGAGGAGCTGAGGCCCATAAGAGAAGAAGAACTCTCTCTGAATGAGTTTTTCTTTGATAAAAGAGAAAGGCAGTAGTGAAAAGGGAATTCTACCAGGAAGGAGAGTCGACTGCCAAAAAGTATAAAGTTATGACCGATGGAAAAGATAAAAAGAATGAGCAGTTCGCGACTGAAATCGCAGGGACGCTAGGAGCATATGCCTCAGTGAATCAATTCTCAGTCGGAATTTTGAAGAACCAACTTAAAAGAAAAAATCGCCTAATCAGGACTCTTGAAGCCAGATTGGCCTCAGCCACTGAGAATGCTAAAGGTCAAGCGAGCGTGGAAATAGAGTAGGCCAGATTGGTCGACAAAAATGAAATAGAGGTGCTCAAAACTAAGCTTGAGCAAGCACAGCTAGTGGTCCGGGATGGTTGGGTGAAGGCGAGCCAACAGAGGAATATGATTGAAGAGCTGCAAACTCGGGTAGAAATCACCGAAAGTAGAATGATAAACATCGGGATGTTCAAATCCCAGGCAATCAAAATTCGGAGTAGAATATCTTCAGCTCAACATAATTTGCTCGCCAAGGTGGGAGCGATCCGGGAAAACTGTTTGTTGGTCAATCAAGTTTCCGAGAACCTATATGCCAGAGAAAGGGATGTCGGAGCGGCTCGGGTCGCCTTCCAGGAGGCGGTGATAGCCACAAATAACAGATTTTCGGCAGGTGCTCCCAGGCTCACCATCTCAGAGCAAACCCAAGGAAATATTTTGTTAAAGGAATGGGAGCATAACATTGCCGAAGGCAAGCAACAAGCCCAAAATATAACCAATTCCTTGGAGGAGGCTTTGAATTCTATAGACGGCGAGCTACTGGGAATTGATAGCGGAGACGACACTGAGACGTTGATGCAGATGAATGTGGAACATATCTCACTTGATCTGAAAGAAAAGGAAGAGAGAGATTCAACTGATATCTCTCAGATGACTGTGGTGGACATAGTCCAAGTTGATAAGTGCATGATCAAACCCAACGCGCAACTATGTGCCATCGACATCATCGATGGACAGATGGAGGACAGGCTATAGTAGTTAGCCCATGAATGCTACTTCTTCGAAGCCAGTTGTCAAGCTGAACCATCGCGGCTAATATCTCAGCTTGTGGAAATATGTATCACCTGTACCGAGCTCACACAACGGCAAACACCTGGCACCAAGTGAAGACAGAGTAGGAGAAACAGAGTGATTGCTCTCTTCTATGTCATAACCAAAAAATTTTGACTATTGATATTCTACCTGCTTTGTAAAAAATTGTATAAATATATCCCATAAAGAATTAAACAAGGTTGGACCTTTTTGAGTCGTTTGTAATAGAATTTTTACATTGAGAGTTAATACAAGCAGATCTGGAGATTCTCAATTCCGTCACGACTGTATTACAAGTTTTCTTCCTTGTATCTCATTTTTCCATTTCATTTCATATTCTCAACTGATGTGCTTCATTATACTTTAGTACGACCACTACTATAGCGAATGAATTTGGGTTTTCTGTAATTTTTTATTGTCTTTCCTCTGCACCAGCTATCAGCGGGTGTAAGACCAATCTGCATTTTCAGAATTCTACATATATTCTATGCTACATCGGTTATTTCCTTACTAATTTACTCTTCTTTTTATATGTGAGATTTCCCTTTGACAGGAGCCTTGCGTTATATACAGCTAAATGTTTTTCTCCCACTTCACACCTTTTATTAAAATATAATACAGTTACGGGAACAAGCCTTAGATTTGCATTCATATTTTATTTTTGCAACCGTAAATTCTCTTTTATACGATCGAACAAAGACAACACTTAATCTCTCTTAAAGTCTTTCCTACCCTTACTGTCCCCCCATCACAGTCCCTGTACCAACTCAACCTAACGTTGAACTCGGACTACTGAATCAAACGCACATTGCCTTAAACCTCTTCGACACCATTCTTAAAATGGAAACTAACCGGTCCGAACTCGAACAATCATGGACAGCCATTGAACGAGACATAACTATTCAGGAACAGTTGGAAGCTACACAACGCCAACGTAGAAATCTTCCCTAGTTTCCTTTACCGAAGGTTTATGCTTCCCTCTCCTACACCTATCACCCACATTTGGATGCCTTGACACTGTACATTTAAGCCTTAAGTACAGACTCAGGAACAACAAGAGTATTGAACATGCTTGCTATAAGTGGGGTATTCTACCTAGCGAGGATGGTAATCTGACAAAAATAAATAATAAATTTAAACTTGTCGTGATGTACGACATTACTTGCAGACAAATATGACATGAAGTATGTGTGGTTAAGCTAAGTTTAATGAAATCCATAGAATTTCCATTGGGAAATAACTCTAAGACTATCTTGAAACTCTCTTGCCTATCTCTTCTTATCTATAAATGGGATCTCTTATCCTATAGGTGGGTCCATCTTCTAACCATCTCGTCAAACCAATCTGTGAAATTTTATCTTTACACTTGACATACTATAAATCTTCGGCTATTGGTAGATACTGACTGGTTTCCTATACTTTTGATTGTGAGGTGTCACAATACTTAGGTGTGGGGGAGGGGTTCATGAGCTGACAAATGATCATGACAAATATGCTCATCATGTCAGATAGATTCAAAAGAAGAAGAGTATGATGAAGCAAAAGTTGATTACAAAGAAAAATTGATCAGTGCAATTAAATATCTAAGGAAAGAAAGAGAAGAAAACAAGTCATCCAAGAAAGAA
>JZKD02S0914666.1:161105-171336 GCA_000966675.3 Picea glauca
AATTACATCTTGGCTGTAGATTTGGGTGTTGGTGTTTCAGCCGTGGATTCTTTCTCAAACTTTAATCTGTCAGCGCGAAGTCGCATAAGCAACGGGAACTAAGGTTTAATGCTTTTTGTGGGTTTTTTCCCCTGCTTTATTTGTTGCTTGACACCATGGGGTTGGATAAACACACTTTCAAACATCAGGACATGAACCTGGATCAACCATCATGCATGTTTTATTGAAACTAAATCAACTAACCTATCTTCTCGCCTACTCATCTACAACATTTATCCCAGATTAAACTGTTGGACTAAGAAAATACTCTACCCTAGGCTTATTTGACCAAGATTAGGTGGTTTATTCAAATTTATTCACTAGCTAACCTATCAACTTGACTAAGATTAAACAATTTCGTCAAGCTTATTCACTATTCCTATCAACATCAATTTAAAAGGACTTGACCATGATTGAACATTATGGACCAAGTCATTGTTAGTGCATGGGGCTTTTATTTTTCTTTTATGCCTTCTTTTATTCTTTTCTCATTTTTTTTTCTTTTCTTTTTCTTCAAATCAATTTGTAGAATGGAACAATGTTTGCATCCTTCATTACAATAAAGGAATCAATTTCTAGTCATCAATCGATTCTATAAATTATAGGGTTATAACATAATACATCGACTTGTTTCCTACAACATTTACAGAGATGAAGGGTATAGCCGGAGAGCTAGGAGAAATGAAGATACCACTCATACCTGAAGCGAGATCGATCGGACAACGACCATATAGAATGAACACAATATATAAGAAGAAATTCAAATTTGATATTGACAGGATGCTTGAAGCCAGAATCATAGAACTAGTCGAAGAATCAAAATGGATAAGTCCGATGGTAGTATAGGAAAACAAACAAGGAGGAATAAGGATATGTGTTGACTTGAGGAAGTTGAACGATGCATACATACATGACCCATTCCCTACACCTTTCATGGATGAAGTTTTAGAGAACGTGGGAGGACATGAAGCTTACTCATTTACTGATAGATTCTCAGGATACCATCAGATCAAGATCACATAGGAAGACAGATACAAGACCACATTTGTGACAAAATGGGGATCTTACCAGTACACAATCATGATGTTTGGACTGAAGAATGCACCAACAATGTTCTCCAGAGTATTCATCGTCGCATTTAAATAATTCATCCATCAGTTCCTAGAAGTATACCTGGATGATTGGATAGTTTACAGTTTGTTGAAATACCATGTAAAAGTCTTACAACTAATGTTAGAAAGATGTAGATAATGCCAGATATCATTGAACATAAAGAAATGCATATTCATAACATTGTTTGGGATACTATTGGGCTATATCGTATGCAAACAAGGTTTATTAGTAGATCTTGCAAAGATTGCAGTAATTGTTAACTTACCACCGCCAAAAATAGTCCGTCAGCTCATAGCGACGTTGGGACACACATGATACTGCAAGAAATTTATCAAAGGGTATACACAGATTACTGCACCAATGGAAAAGTTGTTAAGAAAGGATACAAAGTTTCAATGGAACGACGAGTGTCAACATGGTCTGGATACCTTGAAGGAAAATATGGTCACCACACCAATATTGGTATTTATAGACTGGGAAAGACATTCCATGTAGATGTAGATGCATCAGCCATAACACTTAGAGCTATCTTGGCACAGTGAGGAGTGGGATATTTGGATCACTCGATAGCATTTGAAAGTAGGAAACTATCAGAATTGGAGAAGAACTACAACACTACAGAGAGGGAAGGCCTAGATATGGTCTACGCACTGCAAAAGTTCAGACATATTGAGGAAACACTTTAAGATGTTCATAGATCACTCAGCCTGAAATACCTAGTCAACAAGCCAGTGTTGGGGGGGAGAATATGTCGATGGTTACTTCTATTTTAATAATTTGACCTTGAAGTAATAGTCAATCTAGGAAAATTGAATGCAGGACCTGACCACCTATCAAGAGTCACAAATGGAGAAGAACCGACAAACTTAGAAGACAACTTCCTAAATGCACAATTATTCTCATTTTAGATCGTTGATGAACACTTCACAGATATCATTCAGTACTTGAGCATAGGTACTATGCCACAAGAATATAACACCATGCAAAATAAAAACCTGGTAGTCCATGTTGCTGACTATCAACTAATTGCAGGACACTTATACAAAATGGGTGCAGATAGCATCTTGCGAAGGTACGTTCTAGAGCACAAAATACCAAGATTCTTAATAGAAGCCCATGAGGGAATAGTAGGAGAGAATTATGCAGGCAAAGCTACCGCATAGAAGGTATTGTGCGCCAAACTATGGTGGTCGACGATTCACAGATACTCAAAGGAGTACAGTCAAAGATGTGATGTATGTCAAAGGGTAGGTAAACCCAATAGAAGGGACGATATGCCATCACAATCGCAAGTAACATTGAAGGCATTGGATATGTGGGATATAGACTTTGTGGTACCAATCAACCCACTAGAAAGAAGAATAGGAGATAGGTACATTATCACCACAAAAGAGTACCTAACAAGATGGGCAGAAGCCGCACCAATGAAGGATTGGAGTGCAAAGACAACAACACACTTTCTATTCGAACAGGTAATCACTCGATTTGTGTGCCCAAGAATTTTGATGAGCGATCAGGGAACACACTTCATAAACAACACTATCAGTGCTATGAATGAAGAGTTTGAAGTCCATCATAAGAAGAGCACACCATATCACCCATATACAAATGGCATAGTGGAAGAATTTAACAAAATCTTGGAGAATGCACTGACAAAGATATGTAACGTTAAAAATGATGACTGGGACCTCAAAGTACTAGAAGTATTATGGGCCTATAAGACTACGTGCAAAAATTTTAGAGGGCACACACCATTTAAACTGGTCTATGGCCAAGAAGTAGTGGTGCCATTAGAATCTTTAGTTCTAAGCTTGCACATAGCATCCATCACACACATGACTGCACGAGGCACAGTTCAGGAGAGAATAAACCAGTTAATGACCATGGAGTAAGATCGGATATTAGTAGGGTTCCACCAACAAGTTCAAGAAGAAAGGGACAAATCTTGGCATGATAGACACATCAAGAAGAAAACATCCAAGGAAGGAGATCTAGTATTAATGTATGAAAACAAATATTTTCATCACCCAAGAAAGATCAGAATGCACTGTCTAGGACCGTACGAAGTAAAATCTATCACAGAAGGAGGACTTGTATAGTTGAGAGACTTATCAGATGCAGAAATCAGAGGGATGGTCAATGGGATCCGACTGAAGCTGTACAAGGACAGTTGACCACCCATTGCGTAGTAAAAAAAAAAAAAACAAAGAATCTTAAACAATACCAACAAAGGAAAAGTATGTCGAAATCCAAAAGATCATGCACACATAGGAATACAAACTTGGCGAGGAGAAGGAAAATGATCATGTACAAAGGAAAACAAGTGGGAAATAGAAAGATGACAAAAGTAGTACAAAAATATGGAGTCAGGTAGAAAGGACCGATGGGATGCCACATTAATCATGCCTACTGGAGTCGAAAAGGCAGAGTAATGGAAATTGTGAAATAACCAAAGGTGCATTGAACCCAAAATTAAGGAAGTGTCCTCAACAAGCTTTAGGGGATGCCCATACAACACACATATGCAGAAGCAAAGACTCTATTTGCAAAAAGAGAACAAAAATAGAGTGATAGAGGCTAAGGAGCACACAACCGAGTTCACATAGGTCACTTAGACCATCCAAACTCGAGAAACGTTTGAAAATCACTTCCATGGCACCAAAAAAGAAAGAAGAAGCAAGCCAAAGTGCTAGACCAAACAAAGTTCAAACTAGGTCATGGGTACAGTTGCAAGAGAGTGAACAAAAATCGTCGAATATCGTCAATGTCAACAAAATCCCATCTCCAGACACAACAATGGTGAACCCTACACCTATAGTGGAAGAAATCCACCAACCATCACCAGAGGGAACAAATATAGATAGACTGATAGAGGTATAGGAGCAGCAGAACCAGGATGCATAAGCCCTAAAAGAGGCACAACAAGAGAACACCGAAGCAACTCTGAAATTCAATGGAAAATAAGGAAGCAAAAATCGAGCCTGACGAGTCTCAAAACACCGTGCCAAATCACCCATTGGAAGGAATAGTAGAGGAGTTCAAAGGTTGTCTAGAAGGGTACTCCAAAGAACAAACAACAACTGCTAGAACCTCGAGCCAACCACCGCTAAAGAAATACAACCAGCAAGTACCCAGGTCACCTTGTAAGCAACCTGTCACAACAATCATTATACCACGCATACCAGATGGGGTATGAGTGGAATCAGGATTGTTAGGGAAGATTGACAAGTTAAAATACTCAGACCACGACGTAGAAGACACAGACAAATTTCTGGATCTTTCCAAGAGAGTATACTTAGAAACAATGTGAACAAATCCAGTTGGGGAACCGATTGATCAGCCACTCCAATGGGCAACAGGGTTGGAGAATACAGGAATTTTAGGTCTGTTGGACCTACCACATTTTGGAAGAGGTTAGTACACAGGAAAATGCGTTAAACAGTTGTTAGCAGTAACGCATGGTGGGGACATATGGCTGGACAAGCTTGTCTCAATAGACGTAGAGCTTATTGCGAACATAACAGGGTTGCCATCCTGGGGCATGGATCCCGTGTAGTTTCTTGATGATAAATCCAGGGAGAAAGACCTGGTAGAAGAGATGAAGAAGAGGTATGGTACCGACAGGGGGACATGAGGGATCATTATCAAGAGGATCAATGATGTCACAACACAAATGGGTGAAAAAATCTTATCCTCCAAGATGCTAATAAAATTTTGCAAGGAGGAATTTCCAGCTGGGGTTGTCGCAGTTGTAGCTCAGTGTGCCACAGTGAGATGGGAACCCTATCTCTTGAACTTATTCCTTGATGACTGCAAGGATGCGCAGGATCTAGGTACATATTTTCACTATTCATGGCTAATCATGTTAATATCCTTTATGGGATGGAGGGAACCAAGATATGTAACTTTTTGTACTATACCCAAGTTGAATCAGGGAGTGAGATACTTATTGATGAAATCCACGTCGGATGATAGGAACAAAAGGATGAACTACTCCATATTTGAAGGATACCTACGTGACCTACAGGAAGCCATCAACAACATGTGGAGAATAACACTAGAAATTGTTGCGCGATATAGGGACATCACCAACTTCAAGGCCACACGACATACAATTTGGATATGGGGGTGGAAGGATCCCGATAAATAGTGGCTACATATGTGATATTTTATCATAGAGGGCGACATCAACATGGTGATCAAAGAATGGGAGGATGAATGGAGGATTACAGTGCTCTCCCAAGAATTGCTGGAAAGTACAACGGAAGAAGAGGTAGGGTAGGGAGAAACACAGCCTCAAGAAGTCCCAGTGCCCAAGAAATGGAGGATGGGCCAGATAAGAACAAAGAAAACAAACGAAGGCACAACAAAGACGAGGACCCAGAAGGGGAAGAAGGATAATACATGCCAACCAAAGAGCAACAAAAATAGACCCAGACCGCATAAGGGACTGCACCAAGTCCCAACCCATAAGAACCAGGTGGGAATAAGAGGACAGACACACAAATAGGAGGAGTGCACAAGAATATGAAGGCACAAATAACACCTCTATATTATATGATCATAGAGGATGGTGGAGAAATGATAGCCCGAATGGTCCGGGATTATATAGTTGAGTACTTTGACAATGTTGTGCACCATAGGGATAGGATTCAGGAGGAGCTGGTAGACATGTGACAACTCCTCAAACGAATGGAGGAAGTACACATCACAGGAAACAACATGGGAATAGAGTCAGCAACACCGTAGAAAAAGGAAAGAGTGGAAGAATAATAACGAGATCCAGTCGGTGCAATACTATAGCTGAACACAACATTCCACATCACACCAAGTATGTTGCGCATTGACAATATCGTGGGGAGAAACCCCTAAAATACTTAGCTCAAATCCAACTAGTGTTGATGCGAATGCCATCCAGGGCACTACACAAGTTGCAGGTTAGCGTAAACAATGAGGTACAGTCTCATGCATGCAAAGACTTAGTCGAATTGTAGTAGGCAACAAAGAAGCGAGATGTGCTGGAAATAGTCTATGAGCAGGTTAATTTTGAGACCTAAGAGGAAAAAGAGCACAACAAAGGATTAGAGCAGAAAGTGGCAGGAATTTACGAGAAGATTCCAAAGGCCACGCAGGGGGATGAAATCACAGTAGAAGAATAGATTGATAAGATTACATAGGCAATTGATAAATACCAGAAGGAGATCAATAATCTCCAAGAACAACTCACACCCACTACTCCACTAGCAGTGAAGGAGAAAAGGAAGCAGGAAGCAGTAAGGCAAGTGCAGGAGATAGAACAACAGGTCAGCACAACAACCGACTTGTTTGATAAAGAAGCACAGCTTTGGAAAAATCTAGAGGAGGATCAACAGGTCCAAAGGTGGGACAAGGAAGAAGAAAGGATCAACGCATCGATCCAAGACCTCAAGCAGAGGTAGAAGACAATGGCCATCACAAAACATGTCAAAGAGGTGCAGGAGATGAAGAAATTGTAGGTAGAACTCACCACTGCATAAACATAGAAACAAGAGCAATAGGCTCAAATGGAACCACTGCAAGAGAAGGTAGCAGAAGTCCTAGCACAGACCCAGAAAGAGTGTACAAAACTAGTCAGTGACAAAATTGCAACCTAGATAGTGGACACACTCAAGGAGAAAACTGCGCAGGTGTAGACACAAGAAACAAAGCTCAAAGAAATTTTCTAGGTGATCACCAAAGAGATCGAGGAAGCACAAAAAGGTTAGGTGGCTCAGGACGAGCTACATGTCAATTTTGGGGGCCTTTTGGAGGTAGGCTAAAGCAGAAAAGAAAGGCAATTTTGGGAAAGAAAGCATGCACGAGGAAAGTGACAACTGAAAGGTATAACAACATGCGCACATGCAGGGAAGACCTAACAACGTTAGTGTTAGGGTTTTGGTAATGTGTTGTAAACGGCTGAAGATCTATAAATTTATAAATATAGATACTTAGGTATCATAAGGGGTTGGTTGATTATTATTAGAGAGTGGGTTCGATTTTTATTAGAGATACTAGTGTCATTACAGAGGGAAGTATTGTAGCGAGCGGTTAGGTAATAGTTTGTTGTATTACCTAATTTTGTAAGTTGTTGAGCTAGAGAATATGAAGGAGGGTATATCTTGAGGGTTAGATTGTAGGTTGAGGATCCTGGTGCGGTCTAGTCCACCTCATATAGATCTTACCCAACGAGGAGAATTGTAAGTGCGTGACGCTATTGCGATACAACGACTATAATAAAAGAGTTGAGAGCCAAATCTTTGTGAATGTAGCCTAGGAGGGGGTGAACCATGGTAACATATGTGTTATGTGATGAATGCATGCATATCTTTGTTTTCTTTAGTAGTTAGTTTTATGCTTATTGAATGAGTTGCTATATTTCCTTCTTATTCACAAATATCAGTACATTGTGGTTACAAGTGATAATAGCGGTCCAATATACAGTTCTCATATCTCGCACTGTAAACACATGAGTATTACAACAACCCATTAAAGGTATCTTGGGAGAGATGGCAAAGGGTACTCTGTGCACTACATTGCCTTTTGGTTTACCAGGAGGGCCGATAGTTTTAGAGGCTTTGTTGGAAACCCGAACAGACATGAAACCTGGGTCAATACAAATTCAGACAGAATAGATTAGTAAACAAACACACTAACCTAAAAGAGACACCGATCCCTCTGATATTTTTAGGCACCGACCTACTAGAGACATCGATCCCCTCTATTTTTTCAAGATCACTCGCTCCTTTTTCTTACACCAAATCTGCAATGTTCTTTCTACTGCTGCTTTCACTAGATCATTCAATACTCCCTTTTTTTCCCTCCAAATATGCAATGTTCTCGCTACTTCTAATTTCACCAGTTCTGATCCATGCTTGCTACTTCTTCTTTCACTAGATCTTGTTACTTCTTCTTCTAATTTTTCCTCAGATATGCCTTTACAAGTTTTTCTTGCTAGAATGCTAGATCTATTTTCTAGAACACCAGATTTGATATTCACTAATATTTAGTCATCACTCCTTGAATGATATTCAATCGTCACTCCTCAAATGGTATTCATAATAATATTAAATTTTCACCCACAAACACATTTTTCTCATAACCCTCTTCTCCATTTATACTTTTCCATAAGATTTACATGAAAATTCATGTTCAATTGAAAAATCAGGACTTTTATTAAATAACAATTAATTTCCCCCCTTTTTAATTTTTAATTCACTTTTTAATATACTAAGGATAAAATACTACCATGGGTTTTAAATCTATATGCAAATACCATGTGAACTTTCACTTTTACATTTTTTAATCCATTTTCATGTTTACTTCACTTTTACATAAACTCCACTTTCACTTTTACCTTTTTTTTTAATCCACTTTAATGTTTACTCCACTTTTACGTAAACTCCACTTCCACTTAACTTTTCCACTTTTGTATTTACTAAAGTCACATTTCTATTGGAATAATTACTTACCTTTGACATAGATAACAATAATTAATTCAACAATATCCCCCTTTGTCATTGATGGAAACCATGTACTCAAAAATATGTAATCCTCCAAAATTAGAAAGAATTCTCCCTTGTATGCAACTCTCCATATCTATAATTCTCCCCCCTTTGTCTGCAACTCTCCCACTTTATGTAATTCTCCCCCTTTGACATCAATGGAAAAGGTATGCTCCCCTTGGTACATGCTTCTTTGTTGACAAAATGAAAAGGATATCACTCCTAGCTTTTGTCTAAGATATTCAAATGTTTCTTTGGGAAGAGGTTTGGTAAAAGTATATGCAAATTTTTCCTTGGTAGAAATGTATTCTAGCTTGACACTTAGTTCGGCTATATGTTCTTCTAAGGAAGTGGTAATTGATGGGAATATTCTTCATATTGTTCTGCATAGTTACGTTTGTTGTGTTGCTCCCCCTTAGACTGTGCTTTCTCTTGTAGTTTTCTGAAATAGATCCCCTTGTGAATGTACTATATTTTCTTGTTGTAATTGTCGAGTCTTCTTTCTTTTACCATCACTCTTCTAAATTGATCCTTTTTCTACTTATTAAAAAGATGCCAAAGACTTTCTAGATGTTTCACTATCACAATACTGTTAGCTATTCAAAAATGATAGGATTGGATTCCTTCAACATTTGCTCACAATCTATTGCTAAAAAATGAATGGTATGTTGTTGTTCAAAATAAATGTCTATCTACAACTTATTACATCTCCATGTGCTTTGAATCATCAAGCTTCCATGTCCCTTCATAGCTTCTAAGGGATCTTCCACTGTCACAGGTATGTTGCTGGTTTGGTAGTGCTTGAATGTCATCAAATCACCATCCGACTTTCCTTCAAAAACACTTTCCTGAACATGGTCAATGTTGGTCACATTGTATAGAATATCTATGTGGAATTTTATTTTACTTTTCATAGTAGATGCCGCAAACCATGCCAACTCCCAAATTTCCTTGTACAAATTTTTGTACACCACTCACAAAGAATTCTGAGGTTTCCTTGTACAAATGTGTAGAGATGTTGTCAAATTTCATTCCTAGTTGTCAAAAATCCTTCAAGGTATGAAGAAGGAATGTCCAAAATACTGAAATAAAATTATATGAATGTTGTACAGAATATAACATCCTCCAGTTGCAATTTTTCTCTCATCAACACTGTTGGCCCTTGACCAAGTTTTGAGGAAACATTGGTCGTGTTTGACCATTTTTGGGACTTCGACAGGCTGGTCGAAGATGGAGCGCCCAGGCAGAGCTGGGATTGTGGGATATCACCTATTTTACAACATTTTTGGGCTTTTAGGGTTTATGTAATAGGTATGGGATGTCGGCCCATGGGTTTACCCTATGTTTAGGCCTTTTCGTAATGTATAAATATGTAGATAGGACTTAGAGTGAAGGATGTCCATGTTGGCTTCGTCCAAGAATATGTAAAAGTTCTAGATAAGTGTTGCAAGATACCAGATATATAAAATATGCAGAACATAAACGAAATGCTAGAAATAACAGAATAACAGTAAAATATCCAGCATAATCTTCGCAATACACAGAAATGATATACGAAA